>PVHP010046659.1:0-13188 GCA_004024765.1 Zapus hudsonius | reverse complement strand
TGTGTTCCTGTTTACTGAGCCCCCTTTGTGTAAGAGATAAGGCAATGCAACCCATCCCTAGATTGTATATAAGGTTGGATGTGAAAATAAAGTTTTGAGATCTGCTTGGACACTTCTCCCGGCTGCGTGTGATTGTCCAGCCGCCGCGCTCACCTTTCCTCGATTGAGCCAGGTCTCCTGCTGGCCAGAGAGACTGAGGTTCATTTAGCGGGGGCCAGGGACCCGTGCGGTAAGACATCTGGAGAAGCACCCCAACATTAACAACCCCCCCCAAAATATATATGACATACATATTTATATATACTTAAAAATAAATTTAAAATACACGAAAGCCCTGGGGAGATGACTTTAGGTAGGAGCACTAGCAGTGCAACCCTGAGGATCTGAGTTCAATTCCCAGCACCCACACAACAAGCTGGGCATGGCTGCACAAGCCTGTAAGCTGAGTTCTGAGGGCGATGAGGGGAAGAGGGCTCACTGGTCAGTGAGTCTAATGGAAAAACGGGAGTCCTAGCTTTGGAGAGAGAGACTGGTTCAGGGAAATAAGAGAAAAGATTGAGAGAAGATGCCTGACATCTCTCTCTCTGACCTCCGCAGATGCATCTGCACACACACCCTGCACACACATGTATATAGACACACACTGAAATGAATAAAAGTTTGAAATAAAAAAGAATGTAAGTTTTTTTTTAAAAGCCAGGCATGGTGGCACACACCTTTAATCCCAACACTCAGCTGGCAGAGGTAGGAGGATCACTGTGAGTTCGAGACCACCCTGAGACTACATTGTGAATTCCAGGTCAGCTTGAGCTAGAGGGAGACCATACCTTGAAAAACAAAAAATAAAATAAATGAATAAATAATTTTTTTTAAAGGGCCAAGCATGATAGTGCAGGCCTTTAATCCTAGCACTTGGGAGGCAGAGGTAGGAGGATCACTATGAGCCTGAGGCCAGACTGGAGCTATAGAATTCCAGGTCAACTGGGTTTGAGTGAGACCCTACCTTTGGGGGGGGGGGCTGGAGAAATGACTCAGTGGTTAATGGCCCAGATACAATTCCTGTACCCAAGTAAAGCCAGATGCACAAAGTGGTGCTTGCATCTGGAGTTCATTTGCAGTGGCAAGAGGTCCTGGCATGCTCATTCCCTCTCTCTCTCTACTTGCAAAACAAACAAACAAACAAACAAACAAACAAAAACAAAAAACAACCAAACCAAACCCAACAAACAAAAAACCCAAAGGCCAGATGTGGTGGCACACATTTTTAAAGTCCCAGGACTTGGGAGGCAGAGGTAGGAGGATCACCATGAGTTTGAGGCCAGCCTGGGACTACTGAGTGAGTTCCAGGCCAGCCTGGGCTAGAGTGAGACCTTATCTGGGTGGGTGGGTGGGGGGAAAGACAGTAAAAACCAACCACTGACAGAGAATGCTAGTGACAAGGACACTTACCTAGCATACAGGAAGCCCTATCTATCAAAAATCAAAACAAAACAGATCCCCATCCCCAGCAGTGTCTAGCCTGATGCAGGTTGTGAGGCTTTAGTCCTGGCATCCGTGTCTGTCTCTGCCATCCTATCCCTCCAATATCCTCCAGCTTTTCCATGAGGATGAGAACCCCCACATTTAGGAGGTTTAAAATATAGGTGTTCTAATGGGGGTACTTCCCCACTCCATCCCTCCTCCCTCTTCTCCCTTCTACTCCCTGGCGCCTGTAATCACCAGGCGGTTGGAGGCTAAGTGGTAGTTTTGCCCATGGTGGGGGGACTTGGAAACCACACCCCTCCCCCTGGGGCCCTCCTGGCCCTTCTCAGCTTCCCAGTCTCCTCCATTATTGAGATGGGTCTGAAGGGGGCCTGGTGTTTCCCATGGTGTGGGAGCCGGAGACAGCGGGGGACTGAAAGAGGAACAGGTATGGGGGACACCTCAGTGGGGTGGGGGCTGTCAGGAGGGCAGAAGGCTGAAAGGATCCAGTTTCCTTGGTGGGAGGTGACTTTCTCATATTTACTCAGAGCTGGCTAAAGACCCCATGGACTAGTGCAAAATGGAGAGGTGGGACCCTGTAGTAAAATTTTAACCCTTCCAAGATGATAAAAGCAAGCTCTACCACAAGAATGGGGCTCTTTGGAGTGGGACAGGGATTTGGGGGCCTTTGTGACTTCCCTAGCTTTTCTCCAACTGTGGGCAGGAGGCACAGAAGAATTGGTCTCATACCCCCAATCCCCTTCTTCCTCCTCCAAGCCTTTCAGGCCTGTGGGCAGGAGGCACAGAGGAATGGATCCCATGCCAACCCCCTTCTTCCTCCTCTTTTAGGCCTGGATCCTGCTTCTCCTCAAGACCCTAGCCCAGCGGTATCTCCCACTATGGCTGAAGGAGGGCTGCCCTCCCCAGGGGCTGGAGCTTACTTAAGCAGGAAAGCTCGACTCTCCTTCCGCCACCAGCTGCATGACATGGCTTCGGCCAATGACTCCACTATTTGAAGTGGACAACCAGGGGCTGAATCGCCAAGAAGACTTGGCAACCTTGCATCACCCCATTGCTGTGGTCCCCTCAAACTTGTCCTGACTTCATTAAATTCAGAGTTGCTTACTTAGCCTTGTATGAATGTGTTGGGTGGACAGAGCTGGGGGTACAAGGCGTGGGACTTGGGGTGGTGACTATGAGGCAGATTCCACATCTGGCTATCTGGAGTTTGCTGAAATAGAGCTTCGGGCTTGGAGAGGACAGCAGAGGGATTAAATCTATCTGCTCAATAGCTCTCTAGTGTCTACAGTGCGGAGTAAACATGAACCAGGAAGAATTCTTTCTTCTCACTGAGTCGACTTTCTGGTAGGGGCAGTAGCGGAGGAACAAGTAAGCATGCTCATACAAGACAGTGTCTAGAAGAGAATGACAACAGGGGAGCGTGAGTGGAGGTGGGAGGGAGATGTTGCTTCACTGAGATGGCATTTGAGCTGAGACCTGGACAAGGAGCAGCTATTCCCATAAAGCTGAGGGATGATGGTCACCGGCTAACGGTGCAGGACTGGTGAGGAGGAGGCTCTGCTATGCATGTGTGGGATACATGCCGTCTCTAGCTTCTACTTAACTCTGCTGGAAATCTCAAACTACTCTGAAAGGGTTTAACCTGCGTGGCGGCTCATGTTGGGAAGTTGAGACAGGATTGCCACAAATTCCAAGTCAGTCTAGGTTCACAGTGAATTCCAGGCCAGTCTGGATTATGCACAGATCTACTTTTTTTTTTTTGAGGTAGGGTCTCACTGTAGCCCAGACTGACCTGAAATTTGTTATGTAGTCTCAGGGTGGCCTTGAACTCACCTCGATTCTCCTACTTTTGCCTCCTGAGTCCTGGAATTAAAGGCATGTACCACCATGCAAGGCCTTTTTTGATTTCTATTTAAACAAAAATGCTCATTAAACCAGGCACCAGGCATGATAGCAAACATCTGTAATTGTAGGCAACACTATGGAGGCTGAGAAGGATCACACAGAAATGGGGTGATAAGGCTTGAGGCTAGCCTGGGCTATACAGAGAGCCCTTGTCTCAAAAATAAATAAATAAAGCCAAGTGCCTTTAATCCCAGAATTCTGGAGGCTGGAGGATTACCGTGAGTTTGAGACCAGCCTGGACTAGAGTGAGTTCCAGGTCAGCCTGGGCTAGTGAGACCTTGCTTCAAAAAACAAAACAGAAAAACCCAAAAATAGGGGAGGGGGGAATTGGGGAAGTCGGGATAACAACGCATGGTTTGCCCACTAAATAATGTAACTCATTATGGACAATAAATATTAAATTAAAAAAAACCCCAAAAATAAAATGAAACAATTACAATACATATGCTTATTTTCCATTTTATTTAAATTTTTTTATTGTTAAGTAGAAACTGTGAGTACAAGTCTTGTGTTGGTACCCCATTTCCTCCTCTCTGCTCCTATTCCACTGAGGATACTCCTCAATGGTATTGCCAGAATGCTTCATAGGATGGAGGGCTATGAGCTGTGCAAGCAGCAGACTGGCTTTTTTTTGGGAGGGGGACAATAGCTATATATTAATTGTAGGGCAGGGTCAGGGGAGATGGCTCAGTGGTTAAAGGTGCTTGCTTGCAAAACCTGCTAGCCTGGGTTCATTTCTCCAGCCATTCATATGTAAAGTCAGATCCAAAAAGTAACACAAGCATCAGGTGTTCCATTACAGTGGCAAGAGACCCTGGCATGAATGCATACACATGTAATTAATAATTTTTAAAAAATATTTTATTTATTCATTTTCTAGCAGAGAGGAAAGAGAGAGAGAGAGAGAGAGAGAGAGAGAGAGAGAGAGAGAGAGAGAGAGAGAGAGAGAGAGAGAGAGAGAAACACCAGGGCCACCACCTTTGTGCCTTTGTGGGTCTGGCTCCTGTGGGTACTGGGGAATTGAACCCAGGGCCTTAGGCACTGGAGGCAAGTGCCTTAACTGCTGAGCCATCTTTCCAGTCCAATAATTTTTTTTTTAGCCAGGCATGGTGGTGTATGTCTTTAATACCACTTGGGAGGCAGAGGTAGGAGGATTGCTGAGTTCAAGGTCACATTGAGATGACATAGTGAATTCCAGGTAGGCCTGGGCTAGAGTGAGACCCTACCTCGACCTTGAAAAACCAGGAAAAAAAATTATAAATTCAGGGGATAGGAGATATAGTCCAGTGGTAGAAGGCTTGTCTAGCATGTGCAGGGCCTTGGATTTGATTCCCAACTTTGTAAAACAAAAAGCAACCAGCAAATGTTTAAGTATGAAATCCAACAAAACAGGGTCTTGGAAACAGAGAACACACCAGTGACTAGAGGAAGGGAGCTGGGACAGCGCTGGGTCTTCTAGGACAGGGTCTCACTTTTACAAAGAAGGAATCCAGGATTGTATAAGGGCAAGTATGGATTGGGATCAGATGGTGTGGACTGTGTGGATTCTACGTATACTTTCAAAAAGCTTTTAAAGCAGAGCTGTTAGGTTGGATCTCAGCACAAGGGGAAAGGATGAATCAGATGATGCTTGGGGAAGAATGGGAAAGTAAGTCTTGGCAGGAAAATCACAAGTACTGAATGTTGAGCCTGGGAAATAGCTCAGTGGTTAAATGTGCTTGCTTGCAAAGCCTGCTGGCCAGGGGTTTAATTACCTTGCCACCCACATAAAGCTGGCCAGGCATCCAATTATAGCAGCAAGAGACCCTGGCATGTGCATGCACACACAATACAGTACTGGATGTTAAGCTAGGCATAGTGATGCATACCTTTAACCTCAGCAGTCAGGAGGAGGCTGAGGGCGGAAGACCTCTGTGAAGTAGAGGCCAGCCTGGGGCTACAAAGGGGGATGGGTGAGAAGAGTATTGAATGTTGCTTAATCTGAGGTACACATAATTGTATGCAAGGGCCTTGAACCACTAAGCCAACTCCCCAGAAATCCTTCTCTGCTTTCACTTCATCTAGGTCCTTACACCTCGTAGGGATCCTCCCTCCCGCCCCTGCACTACCCCAGGAAGATTATCTGTATTATAAAAGGTTTGCAAATGCAGCTTCTATGGTTCCCTGATCCTGACAAGAGGGAAAAAAAAAGGCCATGGGAAGATTGAGTCACTGTCTACTAGCACCCCTGAGCTCCTTGTTCCTGGCTTGAGAAGGGACAGCTTTGGAAGGTCCAGAGTCCATTGTCTCCCATGGGAGTAGTGGCTTACAGAGCTGGCCAAAAGCACTCCCATGGCTGCCCTTGGCCACTCCACATCTTAAATTCCACTTGCTGACAAGGCCCACCTCTCCTCATAACCAAGGAAGTTACATTACTGTGTCCTAACCACAAGACAAAGTGACAGTTTCAGTATGGAAAGAGGGGACCATGAGGCTGGCTTGTGGGACAGGTTTGGCCTTAGGGTCCACAGCCACCCATGACGACTGGCAGCAGACAAGGGCAGGGCAGGCCACGTGACCCCAGGCTCAGAGTTCTGAGCTCCATCATGAACTAAAAGGGATGAGGTATTACTGGCTCCACATCAGCCACGTTCTGGTGGTTCAGACATGATTCTGACAGACAGGTGGTCTGAAGAAAAAGGTTTAAAAACAAATTATGGTCAGACTTGGTGGTACATACTTGAAATTCCAGCACTCAGGAGGATTACTGCAGGTTTGAGGCCAGTTTGGTCTACACATGGGAGCCTCAAAAAAAAAAAAAAAAAAAAAAAAAAAAAACCAGAGCTGGAGAGATGGCTCAGCAGTTAAAGGCACATGCTTGCAAAGACTGATGGCTGGAGTTTGATTCCCCACTACCCATATAAATCTAGATGCACAAAGTGGTCAATGTGTCTGGAGTTGTTTCAGTGGCAAGATGACCTAGTATGCCCATACCCATGCTCTCTCTCTGCTTGCAAATAAATAAAGAACAATATTAAGGGCTGCGAACATGGCTCAGCAGTTAAGGCGCTTGCCTACAAAGCCTACCGACCCGGGTTTGATCCCTCAGTACCCATGTAAAGCTAATACTGGGAAAACATGGCCTATGAGCCTGGAGTTTGTCTTCTGTGGTTAGAGGCCCTGGTGCACCTGTTCTCTCTCTCTCTTAATAAGTGCTTAGTGAGAAACAGAACATTCATAACCCCCCCTTCTCCATCTCTTCAGTTCTCTCTGAACAGGATACAACAGTTTGCACAAATAACAGAGGGCCAGATTTGCTCAGACCTGACGTTGAGAAAAGACCCCAGGGGGCTGGAGAGATTACTCAGTGGTTAAAGTGCTTGTCTGCAAAGCCTAATGACCAAGTTTGATTCCCCAGAACCCACGTGAACCTAGATGCACAAAGTGACACATGCACCTGGAGTTTGTTTGCGGCAGCTGGAGGCCCTGGTGCTCCCATTCTTTCTCTCTGTCTGTCTCTGCTTGCAAATAAATAAAATTTAAAAATATACTTAAAAAAGACCCCAAAGCAGAAAAATTCTCTTTGACTGTTTATTGCATCCTAGAATCCCAGGATTCAGGGTGGTGGTAAAGTGGCAATGTTGAATTTGGGTATCTGGTCTCCTAAAAGTACCCGCCGTTCTACCCCTGACTTTTCGATGGCTGCCAAGCGGATCACCCCTCCACTGGAACCATCCCGCTCCATGGCCAAAGCGAGAGCTGTGGAGAAAAGAGGAAGTTGGGTTTGGAGTTAGCTGCTGAGACCAACACAAGGAATGAATAATATGGGCGTGGCTTTGTCAGTGAGGGCTGAAGCTCCAATTCTCACCGTTAGCAGTGAACTTCAGACACTCTTCCTTGGTCATGCCTTCCCGGTACGTAGCATCAACATAGCCATAGATATAAGAGCTCCCAGAACCTCCAATGGCAAAGGATTGCCTTACCATCATGCCCCCCATGGGAACTGAGTACACCTGGAAAGCAGAAAAGTCGCCAGTTGTATCTTTCCCTAACACATGTACACTCACCTGCCTACTGATTTTGGTCTGGGGAAATGGTTGATGGTAAGTGAAGTAGACACAGGAAAGAACAAGAAAATGGGGGCTGGAGACAAAGCTTACCAGTTAAGGCCCTTGACTGCAAAGCCTGACACCCTGGGTTCGATTCCACAGGACCCACATAAAGCCAGATGCACAATGTGCTGCATGCATCTGAGTTTATTTTCAGTGGCTATCTATTTTCTTCCCCCATTCTCTTCTTGCAAATAAATAAGTTTAAAACAAAAGGAAAGAGAAAATGGAAGAAATGGTGGGGAAAGGCCCCAAGGCTTGACTCCAGTGCTCTGGTGGGGACAGGCCTGACCTGTCCTCCTTCTTGAGGGTCCCAGCCTGCGATGATAATTCCCGCCATCAGGTCTTCCCGGTATCGGTAACACATCTCCTTAAAGAGGCTGGCTGCGGTGTGTACTAGTGGAGGCTCGTTCAGTTCAATGCTAGAGGGTGCGGGTACATCAGGATCTAGTCAGGTCTTTCAGTGTCCATCCCCCACGCCCCCTTCAGATACATGTTCCTCCCCTTTCCCATGAGCACCTGTGGAAACCAAGCTGGTAAGTGACAGCATCAGCTACAGCTTGGGTATCAGCTGCCGAACCCGAGCGGCAGCAGAAAATGTGGTCATGAATAGGAGTCAGCTTATCAGTCACTCGATTGGCAATGTAGGACCTGCAGAAGGCAGAACAGTGAGGGAAAGACACCACCTGCCTCCCACCCATAACCCGTAGTAACCACTCCCTCGGGGCTCAAGGACAGGAAGGCTAGCGAATCTTTTCTTTTCCTTCCTTTATTTTTAAAAATAGGCTTAGTCATTTGCAAGCATGCAACCCTTTTGTGCATGCATCTGGTTTTACATGGGTACTGGGAAAGCTAGGGATTCTGACACTTAGCAAGATGGATGAGGGGAACTAAGTCGTCTACTCCAAATGCTCTCCAGGTAGAGAAGGAGGGGGAAGGGTGAGCTGGCAGGCAGGCAGGGAAGGGAAGGTGGGCAGAGCTTCCCGGATCCGTCCAGTGCTCACCCAGTGGTGGTTCTAGAATCGGCCCCCAGAACCACGCCTCCGTCAAACTGCACAGCCATGATCGTGGTCTGGGAAAAAAGGAGAGAAAGGTGAGCTTGGGGCTTGCTCGCCTAGCTTCTAAACACGGCATCCGCGTGCTCCCGGGCCATCTCTGAGTCTTCCAGGAAATCAACACTTTAGAGAATACCAAACCTCCAACCTGGCGAGCCCGGGGGCTTCCCTCGCGCATCCCCCACCCAGCACCCCCGAAGCCCTCCTGCATAGAGCAATGTCTATCCCGGGCCTCCTGCCTCCCCTCGCGCCAGGCTCTGCGCGGGTCCCGGAGCTCTGGCTCCCGCCTCACCCCAGTGGAAACTTCCCGGTTTTCCCAATCTGGGGCGATGGCCTCCGGCCCCCAGGCCGGGGCAGGCCCGGCTTCGCCAGCAGCTACTACGGTGGCCGCCATCTTCTCTTCCCGTGCTGCCACAAAGCGACTGTCGTAAAGCGCTCCGTCACTGTCGTCAGTGCCTCTTTGCGGCTTCCTGGGAGCGGAGCGAGGCCGCGGAAGACGGCAGAAGGGAAAGAGAGGCCGTTTGCGACACCCAGGGAGCGCTTGATGGCAGTGTGGCAAGTCCCAGGACTGTCCTAATCGGCCAGCCCTTGTGCTCCGTATTGATTGATCTATTGGTTTGAAGTCGTTCAAAATGCCCACAGAGAGATTTGAGAATATAATTTGGAACGATCAGCCTGTGTTTTCATTTCTCTGCTAATATATATTGATTATTAATATACGTATCAATAATCGAATATTATGAATACTCTAATATATTATAGCTGTATAATATACTATTATTATATATAATAATATATATTAATATTATATTAATTTATACTAATATATTATTTATATATTACATTATTACATAATATATATTATATAAATGTATTATATATAATAGCTGTATAAGATGAAGGAAGCATTTTGGGAGAGGGAAGCATTAGAAGTTCAGTTTGAGTCTATTAGTTCTGCCATGCCTAGTTGACACCCAAGGAGAAATGCAGACTAGGTAATTGCATATATCGAACCCTGGGGTACAGAAGAAAGATTGGAGGGATAATTTGGGAATAATTATCGTATGAAATCGCCAAGTCCATTCACACTCGCCACTGTGGAAGTGGCCAAGGAGTCCTGTGATAAGCGTACGCTGGGGGGCCGAGTACCCGCTTGGCGTGAGGTCTGATGCAGCCCAGGCTTAGGTCGTGGAAGGGACAGGTGTCGCTTATTCCCGGAGACGCCCTCGTGTCCGGGAAGGTGAGGCCAACACGTGGGACGTGCTGCGTCTGCATTGTCTGCGAAAGAATGGTCTGCAAGGCAGAGGAGCTCAGGGACAGGTCTGGGCTGGAGACTCGAAGCCATAGCAGTGGTTGAAATGAGGTCAGAGGAGTTTATCTCGGCTGCCAGGATCCGGGATGACAGACACACCTTCCCACGTTAAGAAAATCCCTGCCGTCATCACACCACACGCCCCACGTTGCTCAAGAGTTTATTTCTCGCTGCTTCTCCCACCTCTCCGGGAGGCTTCAGATACAGGCAGGGGTTCACACCTCGCCCCAGCCCGGGGGTGGGGTCGGGGGGCGACGATGTCCCGGAGGAGGAGGGGTCCCCGGCATCCCGGATCGCCGCGGCCGGGTCCCGATCTCTCAGGCCAGCCGGAGCAGCCCGTGACCGTCCAGCAGGTCCTGGGTGCGGTTGTAGACGCGCTCCAGGGTGCGGGCCGCCCGGGCCAAGGCGGCCCGCGCATCGCCCTCCGCGGTTCCGGGACACGCGAGCTCGAGCAGGCGGTGCCCACTCGGGAGGGCGAGGAGGGCGAGGCGGGCGGCCTGGCGGACGAGCCAGGGGTGGTGCGCGGCCAGCGCGGTGCGGTACGCCTCGCTGCACTGCGCCCGCGCGTCCCGAACCCCGGGCCCGCCGCTCGCCACGCGCCCCAGGCAGAGCTGGGACCAGCGCAGCGCGCGATGCAGCAGGAGCAGCGTCCTGCAGCCCGAGACCCCGGCCCCGACCCCGACCCCGGCCCCGGGCGGCTCCAGCAGTCCCGCCCGCCGCTCCCACGCGGCCATGGTCACCAGCGATGCGTAATGCGCCCCGTCCGCGCCGCGCGCGCGAGCCTCCAGGGCTGCCACCTTGGCGAGGGCCTCGCTCGAGGCGAAGGCGAAGATGGAGCCCAGAGGGCTTAGCAGCCTGTTTTGGGGGTGGGATAGGGAAGATGGTGTGAAAGAGAGAGAGGTGGACCCGCAAGGGAGGTGAGGACCGTCCTCGGGGTGGGAGACTACTCACCTGAGTAGTTCCTTCCATCCTGCCAGGTACTGGGACAACCCCACATCCCCTTCAGGATCCAGGCTGGCCTGGAAGGGTCTCATCATGCGACCCAGCATTCCCTGAGGCCCCAGACAGGGAGGATCTTTCCTCTCTGGGGCCATCGGGGGTCTCAACTCTGGCTGGACCTGGGGGGTAGACATGAGGGAGAGGGGCGGGGTGCAGAAGCCCTAGCCTGCTGGTCCTACTCAGCAAGCGCTCAGTTCCTGGGAGGATCTGGAGAAATTCCTCATCAGGTCTGGCTGGGGTCCCTCCTGCTTACTCCCATCACCCCGTATTCAATCTTGACTCCCTCTTCCCCTGTTCAGTCCTGTGTGGAACTCTCGACCTATCCCGTACCTGTAAGGGCAGTGGGCTCTCCGGAATGCAGGACCTTAGCCCGGGTCTGCAGCCTGGCAGGACACCCGGAGTGAGGCGAAGCTGGACCCCGAGAGCTGGAGGCGAAGCGGGCTCGGGTTTCCAGGGTGGGGACTCATGGGTTCTTCTCTGAGCCAGTAACGCAAAGTGCCACTCGCGGAGGATCCACGCACAGAAGTAAAGAAGTAGCATTGTGAGGACAGCCAAAGGAATTGCATGGCGGAACCAGCGTCCCAGACCTGGGGATGACAGTGTGACCCCCATGACTGTCGTTGGCACCACCCTCTATCCACTGAGGTGTCTTTTCATCTCCAGGAGGAGAGAGGAGGCCCGTGGTGTCCTGAGGTGCAAAGGGTTAATGATTAACTTACTTAGGCCCCCTCCCCTGTGTCCTTTGCCCCAGAGGGCAGCTACCCTGAGGTGAGGAACTGAGTGACGATTTGGGGGATTTGTCATGTTACATGCCTTTGCCTTGGCCAGATTGTAGTAGGAGGGAAGAGAGGCTGAGGTTAGGACCTGTAAGCAAATTCCCTACTGAGCAGTGGCGTGGGCCCTACATTAACTCTGGGCTCAGGATAATAACAGGTACTTCGCAAACCTCCTTAATCTGAGGATTGAGTGATCATGTATGTGAAAACACTAAGAGGAAAAGGTGGCTATAATTTCCCATAAATCTTCCTTACTAAGGGGGTTAAGTTTTTAAAAATACTTTTATTTATTTACAAGTGAAAAGAGACAGATAGGGTGTGTCAGGGCCTCCAGCTGCAAACAAACTCCAGATGCATGCACCACTGTGCATCTGGCTTTACTCGGGTACTGGAGAATCGAACCTGGGTCATTAGGCTTTGCAAGCAAGCATCTTAACCGCTGAGTCATCTCTCCAGCCCCCGGGGGGTAGGTTTTATCTTTTTCTATTCTAGTGCTTCATTAAAAAAACTATACATTGGAATTCATTTTTAAAAATATTTTGTTTATTCATTTTCAAGCAGAGAGAGAGAGAAAGAGAGAGAGAGAGAGAGAGATATTGAGCACCAGGGCCACCACCTTGTGGGTCTGGCCTATGTGGGTCCTGGGGAATTGAACCCAGGGCCTTGGGCACTCGAGGCAAGTGCCTTAACCGCTGAGCCATCTCTCCAGCCCAGGTGTTCATTCTTTAAGTCACCACTCACTAATTTCCCATGACAGGCCCTGCACTAATTAAGTCTCCAGAATATGAGTGTGTTTACAGTTGAGTGCGGTGGCACAGGTGTGTAACCCCAGGTATTCAGAAAGCTGAAGCCGGAGGATGAAAAACTGAAGACTTGCCTGGACTATACACAGTGAGTTCATGGCCAGCTTGAGCAACTTAGCAACACTCTCAAAATTTTAAGAAAGTAGGGCTGGAGAGATGGTTCAGCGGTTAAGGCGTTTGCCTGCAAAGCCCAAGGACCAGGGTTTGATTCCCCAGTACCCATGTAAAGCCAGATGTACAAGGTGGCCCATGTATCTGGAGTTCGTTTGTAGTGGCTAGAGGCTCGTATTCATTTCCTCTCTCATAAATAAATAAAAAATATATTTTTTAATTTAAGAAAGAAAACAAAGTACTGGGGACATAGCTCAGTTTTATTTTTTTAAATTAAAAAAATTTTTTTTTTGGTTTTTCGAGGTAGGGTCTCGCTCTAGTCCAGGCTGACCTGGAATTCCCTATGGAGTCTCAGAGTGGCCTTGAACTCACAGCAATCCTCCTACCTCTGTCTCCCGAGTGCTGGGATTAAAGGCGTGCGCCACCGTGCCAGGCTCTATAGCTCAGTTTTAGACTGTCTGTCATGGATGAGACCCTCGGTCAGTCCTCCATATTGGGACAGTGGGGAGTTTTTACATGGCTCAAGGTTCACTGGGGAGAACTGTCCACTTGTCTCCTTTACTGGAATGTGAGCGTTGATAAAGACAGGCACTTTTTTGGGTGGGGCAGACCTGGCACCGGAACCCAGCACCTTTACATGTACAACAAATCCTCTAC
>PVHP010046658.1:0-13205 GCA_004024765.1 Zapus hudsonius | reverse complement strand
GATTGTATATAAGGTTAAATGTGAAAATAAAGTTTTGAGATCTGCTTGGACACTTCTCCCGGCTGCGTGTGATTGTCCAGCCGCCGCGCTCACCTTTCCTCGATGGAGCCAGGTCTCCTGCTGGCCAGAGAGACTGAGGCTCAAGTAACAGGGGGCCAGGGACCCGTGCGGTAAAACATCTGGAGAAGCACCCCAACAAGCCAATACTATAGGGAAAATGCCAATGCAATACCTAAGTCTTTCTACTAACCAATATATGCATATGTCTGTTAAAGCCAGTTTATATAGTAATTTGACAGAACATCGTAAAAATTGGCAATGACTTTTAATGTGTAACCTTCCCACAATATGTGCAGGAGTCTTCCATATTAACATGAATTTCAATATCTTAGGCCAATGTTTCCATCCAGATTCTGAGCTGTACATCTCTCAGCATCTGATGTTTTCACCACAGGTAAGGGTTTACATTTGAATCTCCAAAATAAAATAACACCCCATCACAGTCATATTCATATCAAGTTATACTCTTATATTGCCCCTCCCCTTCCCCATTTCTATTGTCAGCACTCCTTCAGTGGAGTTATTGGAATTCACTGTGGGGTCAGGAATATACCAGTCAGTCTTTGGTGGGGGAGTGTCTCAGGATCCACCTTCCAATACTGTTGCTATTATAATCTTTCTGCCCTCTCTTCCATAATGTTCTTTGAGCCTTGTTATAAGTATCCCTTATTCTTACTCTCTGTGTGTCCTTTTAAAGACAAACTCCTCTACCTAATGGCCATATTTTATCTCCAATACCAATAAGCATTATGCTATTCATGTTACAACCCTCCTTGCCAGACTGGGTTTCTTAACATTACTATGCCCATCTTGGTGAGTGCAACTAATTGGAAGATAAAGACTATAGGAGTTGGCTCACCATTAGAGAATAAAAAGTATCTTTCCCTTCAGGTTTTCAAAAAAGAAAGTACAGCATTATATTGTGGTTTGCAAGAAATTCACTTATACAAGAAGTGAGTTTGAAAGCTTTCATTTTAGGCTTTGCCTACAGTTTGGTGGTGCCATGAATGTTTAACGCCCTGAGTTTAATGCAGCACACAAAATGAATATTAGTTTTAATTCCAAAATGTTGCGCTCACATAAAAATCAAAATTCTCTAAAAGACAAATGAAGATCTTAGAAGGGAATATTTACAACACAGTGAGAAAAATGTGAAACATATATTGTTTCCTTGAAAATCTCAAAGTGATTTGTGGGCTGGAGCGATGGCTCAGTGATTTTGCTTGCCACTTAGGCATGAGGACCTCTCCAGCCAGAGACAACACAACTTAGCTCTGCAGAACCCAAGTAAAACACTGCTGTAACTCTAATGAGCCTGCCAGAAAGGCAGAGATCAAGAATTTTGGGGCTCACTGATACAAAATAGTAGTTCCTGGTTGAGGGAGAGACTTGTCTCAAGCAAGTGCAGAGATAAGCAGAGATAAGTACATTTCTTCTCTGGCCAACACATGCATACACAAGTGTACACATCTACAGCCACACACACATATATGCAGACATTACACATAATACACCACACCACAATACATGCACACACACAATGATTGCATGATATTGCATGTTAGTTTTCGTCTAATTGTTTAATGTTTCAATTTACTCCTTGAACAAAACCTTATCTTGAGATAATTGTATATTTGCATGCAATTGTAAGAAACAATATTCCTCATTGAGTTTTGCCCATTTATGAAATTTTACATAACTATAATAAAAGTCAGAAGAAAGGAAATTCACTTATATACTAAATTAACTTCATTTGAATTTGTCCAGTTATATGTATAGACATTTGTGTGCATATATTTGTGTGTGTATTCATGATCATGCTTAATTCTACATGGTTTTATTACATATGTAGTTTCCTTTGTGACTACCACATTCATGACCAGAAAATATTACTAAGCAATAGAGGAATGGACTGTTAATACATGTTCAGCATGGATGATCTTTAAAAACATGACAAACACAGTTAGCCAGACATAAAAAGCAATATGCTATATGAATTCATCTATATAAAATGTCCAAAATAGGTAAATGAATAGAGGCAAATTTTTCAAAGGTGTTGAGATAGTGCATGCATGGTGTCTGTTTTTATAGTTATGATAGGAATAATAGGAAATTAACTACAGTAAAGGATGCACAATTTGCTTAATGTAATAAAACCACTCTGTTGTATACTTTATCATAAATTTTATTTATTTTATATTATATAAATCATATTTAAGAATTAAAGATAATTACCAATTTAATCACCAAACTATCTCATACAACGTTTCATAATCTCAGACATCTTTCCTTCATCCCTATTTTTACTTATATCATAACCACAGATTTTTTTCTACAACTCTTCAGTTTTTCCAATAATTATATACAAACAGAACAATTGTTTTTGTAAACTTGTGGCATTAACTTCTTTCATGTGATAGCCTTTTAAATCCATCAAAGCTGTTGAGTATATCTATTGTTTATTTTTTGTTACTGAGTAATATTCCACACTATGGATATGCCATAATCTGTTAACACCTGTTAGAGGATATCAGGGTTGTCTTCTATTTTGGGATATTGCAAATAAAACTTTTTATTAAAATTCATATACAATTCATTATGTGACTATGACTTACTTTTCTATGGTAAATTCTCACAAGTTAATGGAATTTCTGGGTTTTGTGGTAAATACATGCTTGATCTTGGAATATTTTCAAATTATTTTCCAGGGTAATTGTGATATACTTCATTCTTATAGCAAGATGAGTGATACAATTGCTCTCCAACATTGTTAGTATTAAATTTAATCAAAATTTCTTATTGTAGCTTCCCTAATAGATATATATTAATAGCTTATTGTAGCTTTAAGTTTCATTTTACTGGTAATATGTGATCTGTATATCCTCTTAAATGAAACTTCTGCCCATATATGTTGCCTTATTTTTCTATTTTATTGTCTGTTTCTAATTATCATTGAATTTGGAAAGTTTATCAAAAGGTATTCGAGATAATGCTACTTCCAGTCAGATATTTGACTTACAAATAATCCTCCGAGTGTGCAGCTCTTCACACAGTGAAAAAATCTATTTTATGATGTAGAGTTTATAAAACTTTGCTTTTATAGATGATGTTTTTGGTGTCAAGTATGACATGCATTGCTGAGCCTTAGATCTCAAGATTTTATGTTTCTCATTAATTTTTACTTTTACAAATCACCCCCATGGATGACATACATATATAGCATATTAGAAACAAATGGAACTGAAGATTCTGAAAGAAAGGAAGGAAATATCACATGCCAAAGTCTTGGAATAGTGGAGGGGAAAGAACTGCATTGGGAAATATTTTAAGCTTCCAATCTAATACGTAAGTTGTTTGTAACTAAAAGTCATCTCTTATTTTTCTTCTCAGAAGGTACATTGTTTTCAGATGTTGCCTTGTTTACTGCCTTACTATACTCAGGCTCCTATTCCAGAAACTTTAGACAATTTTGGAAAGTTTCAGACTAACCATATATCTCCTGCACACCAGAGGCTAGCCAATTAGTCAGAGCACTGAATTCCCAAGGCAGTCGAAAGCTCCTATTTATATTAAGCATTTAGTTCATAATAATGGTTTAGTTGAAAGAAAAGCACTATACTGTGCATACTATTAGTAGGGAAAATGTATCCAGAGAGAGGAGGAAAGGCTTACATGGACACTTTCTGCTAAGCATTTTCAGCAACTCTTAAAAAAATACAACAGTCTCCTGTTGTTGCTTTGAGATACACAAAAAACTCACCAGCATAAACAGCATGACTTCTGTTTCAATTTATCTCAAATGATTTGAAAAGAAACTATCTTTGTCAGCTCCACATGTTGGAGGCAGTCTGGAGGAAAAGTCTGGAATCTTAACAGATTTTACTGCTTTAATCCTTATAATCTAATTACTGTTGCCAAATTCTGCAACCAAACTCCACCCACATGATGTCTTACTGTATGTAGTAAACTCCAAGCCAAAACCTGCAGTTGGAAAAAGAATAACTTCTTGTTTTAGATTCATCTCTGATCAGCCCAGTTGCGGTCAGAAAAAAAATTATGAGGACCTATCATTACATTATGCTAAACCTGTTTCCAAATAGTCTTTATAGAGGCTGTGGAGATTGATCAGAGGTTAAAGTCACTTGCTTACAAGGCCTGACAGCTTGAGTTCTATTTCCCAGTACCCATGTAAATCCATATGCACAGATAGTCTTTATAGGGAATACAGCTGATACATTTTCCTGCTTTAAAAAAAGGAAGAAGAAAATAAAAATAATCCAAATTCAAACTTGAGGGTTCATCTTAGATCCTCTAACAGAATATCTCCTCTGTAGGGGAAATATATATATAAAAACAGCATAAACTTTCTTGAAGCAAATAGGCTACTCTGACATTTTCTTAAATTTTTCTCCACAAGTAGATATGGAGAGAGAGAATAAGAGAGAGGGAGAATAAGTAATACATTCTCTTTCTACTGCAAACAAGCTGAACTCAGGCCAGCAGGTTTTGCAAGCAAGTAATTTTTAACTACTTAGTCATCTCCCCAGTCTAGAGTATCTTACATTTTAAAGGCCATGTAGTTGTCCATGCTTACGATATGTTAATAGCAACTTATCACATAGAGGTTTTTAGGTATAACTATGATAAAATTCACTGAACTATTACTGCCTTACTCAATTACTTAAAAACTGATAGATTTGAGTAAACCAACAAGAGAGAGTTCTGTATTCTCTCTCTCTCTCTCTCTCTCTCTCTCTCTCTCTGTGTGTGTGTGTGTGTGTGTGTGTGTGTGTGCAAATACTGGTTTGTATGCAAGTGTATGTGTGTGTAGAATGTATACACATATGTGCACATTTGTGTGTAGTGCAGAGGACATTTATCATTGTCAGTCTACCTTTTTTGGGGGGGGTGGAAGCAGAGTCTCATTAGCCTGGAGCTCACCAATTAGTCTCGACTGTCTGGCCAGCAAGCATCAGGATCTGCCCATTTTCCACCTCCTCAGCATACTACCTATAATATAAATTATATGAGTAAACTGCCATGTATCTTTGAGCACTCTCAACTTTCTGAGCCTCAAGTATGTTTATAGCCCAAAGGTAAAAACATCCTGCCCTTGAGAATAGTTGAGAAGTAACCATTTCCCAGACTGTCTAATGCCATCCCCCAATCACCTTTA
The DNA here is from genome assembly GCA_004024765.1 of Zapus hudsonius. NCBI lineage: Eukaryota > Metazoa > Chordata > Mammalia > Rodentia > Dipodidae > Zapus > Zapus hudsonius. Next base: position 7,969 of record PVHP010046658.1, on the reverse strand, counting down.
AACTTGAACAAAGGTCACTGTTGCTTATCCCATCATTAAAAAATGCCTATAGTCAGGGGAGGAGAATGGATGAAAGGAGGAAGTAAGAGGAAGACTAAGAAAAGCTAGAGATATTATGAATAAGCCATATGAAAACCTACCTCTTTATTGGCTAAATTATATATATATATATATATATATATATATGTATATATGAGAGTTTGGTATCCTGTGCAGTGGATAATGCTATGCCAAGAATCCATAACTTTTTACAGAAAATTTTCAGTGCCAGGGTAGGACACCTCCCAGTGAGTTGTTAATAAGAGACTCTATAGAGGCCCCCCAAGCAATGCAGGCATTTTATGAAACTGTTAGTTGCCACCAGAACTAGACAGCAAGAACCTATTTCTGAAGACACCACATGCATAAGTTGCAGGATACTGAGAAATCAAGCTGGAGCTGAGCTGGAAGCCTCCTCATTGTTGGCTAGCAGTCATAGTGCTACACAGCTCTATACAGCCTGCTGGGGGAGAGAAATCATCAATAGTCTTAACCAGCAGTGTACCCTGCAAGCTACACAACTGGCCAGCCTGGCAAGATGGTCCCACTTTGATAATAGTAACATGTCTTTTATGGGGGTAACCAATTGCTCTCTGATTTTGAGTTCTAGATTCACTTCTGATACTGAAAACCTATTCAAAAGCTTATGAGTTGGAAAGTCATAAGCCTGAAGGTGGAAGCTTCTCCTATTGTTTGGTTAAATGGTTCTATTATGCCCACCAAGTTTCCCTTCTAATAGTTGTATTTATGCCCATGTGTTAATGTTACTCTCACTTTTGGTTAGAGAAGCTTCTCTTTTCAGATAATAGTAACTACTGGGGAGAATCAAACTCACTAAGATGTTAAGAAGTAGCAACAGTTGAGTGTTCAGCAATAAATGATATCTTTCTATAAAATTCTCCAAGGTTTAGGAACCATTTCAGAAGAGGTATCAGAAAAAAAAAATGGAAGAGTCAAAGGATAGCAAGGAGTGTTTTGTAATACTGCCTTCCAGACACAAAGTGGCTATTGTTTTTATGACCTCTCAGTAGTTGCTGTTACCTGCACAAGACCTGTATCATATGAGGGCTAAAATAAAATAACAAAAGATGGACTAGTTGAAAAGATGCATGGGTTCAGTAGGAGGGGTAGTAGAAATATTCTATTGTCTGTCTGCCACTTGTTACCTGTTTCTTCCTCTTTTCAGCAGGGCTTCTCCTTTTCTACTGAAGGTTGTTTAGTGTATATGGTGCTAGTGACTTCTTTTCCTTTTTGCTTGCTATATTCCTAATAAATTCATTCATTTAAAATTGAAAGTATGACTACTGTAGACATTTTTTTCTGAACAAAACACCAATATGCCTGGTATTTTTACTTAGGCTTTGTGTAGCAAAATTGGGTCCTCATATTTACAATGTAAGTATTTTACATATCTCAGACAAGGCAAAGATCTAGATTAGCTCTTGGGTAGGCTGCAAGCTGCTCTGCTTAGCCCCTGGCTCTCATAAGCTCCTGATACCTCATGATGCAGAATGCATTGAGTCCAATTTCAAAAGTCCTCATAGTCTTTAATAATCACATTACTGTTTAAAAGTCTGAAGTCTTTTCTGAGTTTCAAGTCAATCTCTTAACTATGATTCACTGTAAAATAAAGTAAAATAAAAACTTTATGTTTCCAATATATAACAACACTGAGTAAACATTACCAATCAAAAGACAGTAATGGGATCACAACAAGGAAAGCTTAGATCAAGAAAGATCAAAACCTAGCATAGCAGACTGGAAAGATTGCTCAGTGGTTACGGTGCTTGCCTGAAATATCTAACTACTGAGGTTCAATTCCCCAGTACACATGTAAGTCCAGATGCACAAAGTAACACATGCATCTGGAGTTCGCTTGCAGTGGCTGAAAGCTCTGGCACACCCATTCTCTCTCTCTCTCTCTTTCTCTCTCTCTCTGTCTCTCTCTGTCTGTCTATCTCTCCATCTCTTCTTGTGAATAAAATATACAATATTTAAAAAGAAAAAATGAAAACTAATAAAGTGAATATATATATTCCTACATGAATATTTAGGAAGATTTCAAAACCAAGTCCACTAAGTAGGAAATACTAAGTGATACTACAACACAATTTTTTAAAAAATATTTTACTTTAATTTCACTTTGTAGTTTATTATTTAAACCTGAACACTTGCATAAATATCTGTAAATAATCTTTATTTTATACTGTTTGATAAGGTTCTATTATATATATATATATATGTTACTTTATGTTTTTGGACCCATTCTATCACATACCTCTACTAGTAGTTTTCTTACAAAAAATCCACACACCACTTTTCCTTCTCATTCGTACTTCACTCTCTCTCTCTCTCTCTCTCTCTCTCTCTCTCTCTCTCTCTCTCTCTCTCTTTCTCACACACACACATCTATCAGCTATTCTTTTTTCTTTTTAAAGTCTTCTATTAACATAGGTTTACTTGTACATATTAAATGACTTTCATTATGTGACATTTCATAAATGTATGAATCTAATGTATTTTGATCATTTTCACCCAAATCACCCACTGTTAGCATTAGAATGAGCAGTGCACTCCACAGGTTCAGGTGTTTGAACACGGTGTCCAGCTAGTGGCGCTATTTCGACGGGTTGTAGAGCCTCTGAGACTGGCCTAGCTAGCAGAAGTGGGTCACTGAAGAGTGGATCTTGAAAGTGACTTCTACTTTCAGTTCTTGCCTGGAGCTCTCTGTTTCCTGGTCCTCCAAGAGATGAGCAAGTTATGCCACAGGCAGTACCCCATCAATGATGTCCTCCTTGCCATGATGGACTGGACGCTCTGAACCATGAGCCAAAATAAATCCTTCTAGCCCTTGAGTTGCTCTGGCTCATATTGGGTCACAGCAATGACAAAAATAATGAATAAACTCACCATTTTCTTACTCAATAAAAATGCCCCCCCACACAAACACATATGGAGTTCATTTGCAATGGCAAGAGACCTTGGCCCACACATCCTCTATTTCCCAAATAAATAAATAAATACATAAATTTTAAAAAAGAATGCCATAAATAAAATGATGGTAACTATGCTATGAGTCTCAAAAGGCCATGATGGCAAAGCAAACTTTCACTTCCAATGATAATGTCAACATGGGCATACCAGAGAGGGTGGACAAGGTGGGCTCAATAAAAATCCTACTGCCAATAGTCACAAGCCCCCAGCTTTGTACAGGGGTGAGCTTCATGCCCACTTGACTCCACCACCCTCCAGGATTCTAGAACCTTCTAGTGAATCTAGATCAGACTTGAGATTAAAAGAAAAAGGGAAAGGGGGGATGAAATACAAGGATTTCTTGTGAATGGAGCTGAGTCTGAATCATTTCTCAACATGTGTTTAACTTTTCCCTAAAGTTTCCCAAAAATTTGAATCTGTATATTGTTAGAATGGAAATGACCATGAGAGACCACTCTGAAAGGAAAGGTTTTAATAGGAGGAAAAGCGAGCTGCTGGGCTATTTTCACCAAAGGTGGCAGAAAAAGTGTGCGAGGCAGGTTTAGGTCAGGGCTTTTAAGGGGAAAACGGTCAGGTTGGGGTCTGGTTGGTCACATGAGGTTGGGTGGAGGGCTCAGGGGGTCACATGCTCTCAGGATCAGGAGGGATCGGAAGGACAGTCTCTCGGGCCAGGTGTGGCTCTTGTTTAGAGAGGAAGTCTTTATCAGTCTTTATCTTTGACTCTTGTTGATACTGAGGCTGGTTTGGGAAGAGGATCAGGATGTAGCCTGAATTCCGACCTTACATATATAGCAAGTCTGGGTTTCCAGGAGCAAACTGCTCTCCTGGTGACACTCAGATCCAGGAGTTGGCTAGAAACAAAAGCAAATGGCCAAAGCCTGGATGGATTCAGCTGGGCTCTGTCCCTGTAGGCTTTGTTCTTCAATTTGTTTATAGAGTTTCCTGGAGGAGTCTGTAATTTTAATCAGTAAATATCTCCCTTGATTTATCACCTTCTATTGACATGGTGGTAATTCAAGCAGTGCAAATATAGCTAAAATTGTCCATAGTTTTCATATTCTTTAATATCTGACAATCTTAACATGATAATTTCCCACTTCCAAACCACTTTTTTTACTGTTGATATCCTTATTATACATAACTAGATACATTGTATGAGTAAATTATATGTTGGTACCCCTATTTCCCTCCTCCCTGTCTCCAACCCCTTTGGGCCCTCCTTGGTGGGCATACTGGATCATTCCACGGTTTAGGGGGTTATGAATAGCACAAGAGGTAGTGACCCCCCCTTTGTGTGTTTTTGCTGAGGGAAACAATGTCTCTGAATATTCTCCCTCACCATGGCTCTTACAATCTTTCCACCCTGCTTCCACTCAGTTCCCTGAGTTATGGTGGGTGAGTTTTAATTTAATTTTAATTTCTGCTTTATTGTCTTAAGTGTCTCTGGACTTCTGCTTTGGGTTGTGTTGAATTTCATTGGTGTCTGTCTCTTTGACCTATCACGGGTTACCTGACTTGCTATGTTGATAGGTCTCTTGTTTATAATGCCACTTTCTCATAGGTTTCATTTGGGGCCTACATAATAGGCCCAGGGTGGTTCAGCTCTTGCCAGGATGTCAGCATCATCCCATGGCTTTTTGGTGAAGTTGGGTTGACCATGACTCTCTCACTGCCTTCTGAAAAATACAAAAAGAATCTCCATCAGAGAGTGAGATTAAGTGAGACACACATTGCTAATTTGGCAAGATTCTATTGCGTGTTGCCTCTGTAGTTCTCTGGTAGTAAGAATTCCCTTTGGAGCCCAGGTTTTTGGTCCCCATAAGATTTTACCCTGGATCCCAATTCCAGTTAAGGGTTCTTTGCCACTGAATGGATCTCTTGGCCAATTTGAAAGCCATTGATTACCCACCCTAGGTTTTAGTCTCACTATTGCACAAGTGATCACTTCTTGATTCACTGATCGCCTACCATAAGTGTGTTCATTGTGTTCAGTATTCTGAATTGTATATCAGTGGTCTCTGCTTTCTCCAAATATCATTGACCATTTTCCCCTGGCAGCTCATGTAACACCTACCAGTACTACACATGCTACCATCTGGGAGCTGGTTACCATTCTGACTCTAGCAAGGTCTCTCAGTGTTGTGCAATAACTTTCTGTGGTTTCGTCAGCAATAGGATCTTACCTTTGGCCTGGGTTGTGTATTCAAGAGCTTTGAAAGAATCCTGTCTTGTTTTGGCAGCCTTGTGAGTCTCTTTGATGAATAGCTCAGTGTGGGAAGGAAACAATGACTGGGACAGGGAGCCACAGGCCTGATCGATTTTTCTTGAGGTTAGGCTTCCTCCCATTCTATTCATGGCCCCTCTTACCAGGTGATGCCCAAAGCTTCCTCGAGAGCTTACTGTATGAAAGTAAAGATTTTATGGTTTTGATTCATTATTGTTTTACCTTATTGTATAAGTCCCCCTACCCTCCCATTCCTTCCCCTGCATTCCTTCCATCCCCTTTTACAGTCTCTCAATTCACTGGTCAGGTTTGCTTAGAGTTTAAGCTTAAACTGTTTAAGAACCACCTATGAGGAAGAATATGCAGTATTTGACTCTCTGTTCTTGTGTGAGTTCACTAAGTATGATATGGTCCAAGTCTGTCCACTTTTCCTTATGTCATTTTTTCTTTCAGCTGAGTAGAATTTTTCCACTTTAAATTTTGTCTCAGTTGATCTATCACTACTCCATCTCCCTATCATTACTTCGTTTCTTTCCCTATTATTCATAAATTCAGTAACTAGTGTCTTAATACACACTATACTGTCCTTGTTTCTTTATCTCCCAATAGTTATTGAAGTTAAAGATATGGCTTTCCTATTGCTTCTTGGCCTTTGGCTAAAATGAAGTGAAGATTTGGCTTTACTAAGTCATTTTAAGATATTTTCACAGTGGGCTCATACAGCAGTTGGAATTGCTTTTGCTGGTATTTCAGGATAGTGCCTTTGCTCTGAGAATGTGAACTGAGGACTTGTCTACTAAACTACACCCCCATTCCAATGGGCTGGAATAAGAACACAAACTTATTACAATCTTGTACCATTTGAACATTGAACATCTCAACTGAAAGAATATACCTGAAAAAATTGAATCAACAAAATTACCTCACAGGCACAAGTTCCCGTGTACAAATACAACATGTATGATTGCATAATTATAATGTAAATAATAAATGTATAATGAAGTATGAGCTCCTCAATACCAACTCCACAATTAAGCATTCCAATATAGTGAATTAAATGAAATAACAATGAATTCAAAAGACTAATGTAACAATGTTTAACAAAATAAAATAGGATACAAATAACCTCCTAAATGAATTAAAAGAAAATGTAATTTAACAGCTGAATGAATAAAGAAGTGAATACAGGATATAATAGAGGAATACAGTAAAGAAATAGAAAGACTAAAATATCACAATGAAATTTTAGAAATACAAAGTCAATGAAATAAAAATTTCATCAGCAATTTGTGGATCAAAAGACAAAATATCAGATATCAAGTAGATGAATTAGAACATTTAGTTACTGACAAGATCAAGTGTGAACAGGATATATAGGATATATGGGTCAAACAGCATGGTAGAAACTCGATTCTGCATGTTGTAGTCAGCCACACGCCGCTGGGATGAATCTCCAAACCATGCACGATTATGGGAGGAAAATATTTATTGAACAGATCCAGGAGAAGAAGTTAAGGGAAAAAAAGGCTGGCCCCCTTTCACAGAAGCAAGCAGAGACAGAGACAGAAGCCCACCACCAGCACCACAAGCAAGCACACTGTAACACACTAACAAAAGGAACTCCAGGCTTGAGCTCAGACTGCTTTTTGCATATGTATAACTAAAATTCCACACCCACCCCAGAAATACCTTAGGGCTGAACCCTAGGATCTGGCCAAGGTGACACACTTCCTCTAGCCAGAACTGGCTGGAGAAAATTTACAATTTTAATAAACTCTTAATTCTTTTGGGGGACATTTATTCAAAACTACCACACTGCATAGCTGTAAAGTACCTATTTTAAAATATTTATCATTACTTGGTGTTTTAAGAACTACTCATATATATTTTGATTATCCTTCCTCTAGTACTCTCCTTCCTCCTAAAAGTGAGCTTAATTCCTTCAACATTGAATATAAGAATGACTTAGCTAATTGTTCTCAAATAATAAAGATGGAAATATTAAAACAATGGAACCCGCCGATCCTGGGTTCGAGCCACTCCCACTCCCGCCGATCCCGGGTTCGAGCCACTTGCGTTCCCGCAGCTCCCGGGTCTGAGCCGCTCTCGCTCCGGGAGCCAAGGGGCACGGGCTCCTAGCTGGGCCTGAGCCGCCCTGCTTAGCCGCCCCCTCTTCTCCCCAGGCTCCAAGCCGCCAGGGCTTCCAGCTGTCCCACTCCCCTGCTGCCTGAGCTGCCTCCCCCAGCTGCCAGGGCACCTAGCCTCCACCTCAGACAGGAGATGAGACCTGGGTTCCATGCCGCCACCCAGGCACCCAAGATTCCAGCTGATCCCCCAGGGACCGGACCACCCAGCTTGCAGCCGTCCCCCCTTCCCCCTGGGCCCCGAGCTGTCTGGGCTCATAGCCACCAACCCGGGTTCCAAAACTCTCGGGATTCCAGCTGTCCCCCCGGGCCCAAGCCACACAGGATTCCAGCTGCCACCCCGAGGCCCAAGCCGCCAGGGATTCCAGCCCCGACCCCGGGACCATAGCTGCCTGGACTTCCAGTCGCAGTCCTAAGGCCCAAACCACCTGGGATCTGCTTCCAACCCCCACGCCGGGGTCCGAGCCACCCTTTCCAGCACTCAGATTTCTCATAGGCATCCCACAAACCACCTCAAGTGGAATCAAAATGGGCAGACCTTGACGTAAGAATAACACACCAGTTGAGG
>PVHP010046657.1:0-13208 GCA_004024765.1 Zapus hudsonius | reverse complement strand
TACTATGACATTAGGGGAACACATAGCCACACGCACTAATGTGTGACTTCAAATATGAGCAAGCCCTGAAGTCCTGAACATGCACCATTTCACTCCCGATTTTCTGCAACCTACATTCTTGGTTATTTTTGTAAGAACATGTTTTTGTGGTTCCGTTTAATGTGTCATGTTTGTCTCCACTCAAAAGGACTTTAAATTTCTCCAGTGATCTAGTCTGGATTAAATTCGTGGGCCATACCCAAATCCAGGTGTGTGGTGGGGGGGACACTCACGTTCTTTGTCACTTTGAGATGAAGGCCCGTGTCTGGAGCCATACCACCCTGAAGTGCCCATCTCGTCTGAGATGAAGGCCCCGAGAGTTTAAATCTTACTAGGAAATAAAATAGTCATGTCGGCTTCATAAAGCTGTTAAAGTTTAATTAGGCTCTTAAGTCATAGCTGTGATATTTCATGGTTTCATTAGTAAAGCAACAAGCTTTTTCCTTTGTCTGTTCTCTACCCAAATTAGTCTTAGTGTTTTGTTAAGATTTAAAAAAAAAACTTTTTTTTGTTGTTGTTTTTCGAGGTAGGGTCTCACTCTAGCCCAGGCTGACCTGAAATTCACTCTGTAGTCTCAGGGTGGCCTCAAACTCATGACGCTCTTCCTACCTCTGCCTCCTGAGTGCTGGGATTAAAGGTGTGCCCCACCATGCCCGGTTCCTTTCTATGTTGCCTCTACTAAAATGCCAGCTCACTAAGTGCCAGAAGCACCCCAGTTTTATTTAGGAAATCGTATCCTGGTTCCTAAGTACTCCACAAACTGAATGGACGAACCTCACCATCACAGACACTTGAAATCCATGCATGGACACTTCCTCCCTTTAATGACCCTTGGCGATTGTGTGATGGATGCGCCAGCCACCTGTGTGGGCCGTTCATTATTTCACAGTAACTTGTTTGTGTCTCTTTGTTAGCCTGTAATGCTGATTTCCTTCATTCCTGGCTCACTAGATATCACATCAAAAAATGTGTGTCGGCCCACGGAGGAGGATATCCAGCTGACTGGAGATGGGGAGGGGGGGTAACAAGGAATTGGGGATAACAACTCATTGTTGGCCCACTAAACAATGTAACTCATTATGGACAATAAAAAAAAAAAGAATGTTTTTACCTACAAAAAAATGTGTGATGGAAATAACTTTCCAGTATAATCGGCTTATATTTTCCTATATACATTTAAATTCTTTGCAGTCGATGAAACTTTTCTTTGGTGTGTGTGGTGCATGTATGTGTGTACAGGTGGGTGTGCAGGGGCCGGCACCTGTGTGGAGGCCAGGGGAGCACGTCGTGTGTCGTCCCCTGTTGTTCTGAACCTGGAGGGTGGCTGACCTGTGAGTTGCAGTGACCCTCAGCACTGGGGTCACAGGTGAGCATGGCCACACTGGCTTTTTAAAAGTGTGAGTACTAGGGATTGAACTCCGGTCCTGAAGCTGGCCCAGCAAGTGCTGGAATCCATTGAGCCATCTCCCTGGCCCACCAATGAAAAATGTAACCCCCCCACCTTTTTTGCCACAAAATCTTGGAGAAGGTAGCGGAAGCAGTGTGGGCAGTCTTCTGGCAGAAGCAGCAGAGTCCTTTAGGCTGCTGCAGAACAAGGCTGGAAGGCAAGTAGCCATCGTGAGATCAGAGGACATAGGCAGGTGCTTGACCCGAGGGTGATGTCTGCACTGCTGTTCCGATGGCATCAGTTGTAGCAGCTCCTTTCAGTCCTGTGCATTAATGAATTAAGTGACCCCCCTGTCCGTCTCTCGCTTCCTAGTCTCCTTGTCTGTCATGTGGCCAGGGAGTGTCACTGCCTTGCGACAGTGTGACCTTTCCTCAGCATGTTGGGCGTGCACACAGATCCTCCTGGTTTATTGTCATGGCTTCTTCTGCAGAAGTCCCTGCTCACCCGCAGCCTTTATCTCAGGCCCTCCAGTGGTTTCATCTCATTCCAGGCCAGAGCCAGAGTCCTCCCCATGACCTCCAGGTGACCTCCAGAGCCCATCCTGTTCAGTCCTTGCTGTCCTCGCCTTGTCACTGGTTCTGGTTGGTCCTCCCTGTGTATCTTGGATTCCCTCCTCAAATGTCTCATTCTCACAAAAGCCTTCTCTGGTCATGGTATGCGATGCCACAGCTCCCTGAGGTTCACACCAGCTCATTTCTCTAACGAGTTCATGTCCCCATTGACATATGGGTGTTTGCTGTGGATCGCAGCCCGCTAAGAACTGCAGCTTCATGATCCCCAGCTCCCGACACTGTGACCCCGGCGACGAGGCCTGTGGATGCGGCTTCTGGTCTGGACCCCTGCAGCCCATCCTCTGTTCTAGAAGAGATCAGAAATGAAATTGTGGTTTAGGATATCAGCGGGTTCAAGGACATGAAAAAGGAAGTAACAACCCAGACTTGGGCCTGAAAAAGTGACAATGAGTTGTCACTTAGTGGCTTGTGAGGCATTCTAAGCTTGGAAAGGAACAGAGCACTTTGTGCCTGGCAGTGTCCTGAAGACTTCATAGCATCTGAGCTTCCCAACATCCCTTTCATTATGTCCATGTTACTGGTGAGGAAATTGAGATGGAAGAGACCTAGTAACTCCCGCCAGGTCCTACAATGGTTTAGTGGGTCGCCCAGGTGCGACTCAAGAGTTGAGTTCATTCTTAATACCTGAAGGGGCATCTGTGCAACAAATCACCTTACATGTGGTGCTGTCATTTCTAGAAGTTTCCCATATGATTTCACTCTTTACTACAAACTTCTGCAAGTAACTATAACTTTGCAGGCAGTTAACCTAAACGTTGGCGGTGAAGACTGTTGTAAATCATACAACTGAGAGGGATAGATAGGGCTTTTAGCAAAACTTTACTTAAAATTGGATACTCTTTCTGTATATCCCAAATTCAAAGAAATCCTGTTATATCCAAGTTATATTTGATACATAGTAATAAGCGAAACTTGTCACAGTGAAATTATTGAGCTGGAAAAAAATTTTTGGTCATGAATATAAATTCTTTGCTTATAGCTAAAAGGCCAAGAAAGGAGTTTTCTTATCTATAGCTGGGACAATCTAGCTTAAAATTAAAAAAAATTATATGACTTTATGACTTTTTGTACAGAAGATATACATATATATATATATATATAGAGAGAGAGAGAGAGAGAGAGACAGACAGACAGACAGACAGACAGACAGACAGACAGACAAAGAGAATGAGGGCACACCAGGGTCTCTTGCCACTGCAGATGAACTCCAGACACATGCACCACTTTGTGCATCTGGCTTCAAGTGGGGTACTGGAGACTCGAACCTCGACTGTCAGGCTTTAACTGCTCTCTTCCCAGCCCTGGATCTAGCTTTTCTTTCTAAAGACGTTGTATTTAATCTGAGTTTCAAAACCCTCATTCACCCATTTCAACCATATGTTTCCAATTTCAAAAGTTTAAAATCTCCCACCTGTGTCCCCAGCAGCATAGTTTCTCTCACCACACGCAATGGGAGTTGATCCATTTCCTGTGTTTCTTCCCAGAAGTATCTTGTACATATCAAGCAAATTTGAGCTGTGTGTTTAGCTGTACATCCTGTGGATTGTTCCTCATTAGTTCATGAAGTCATTTTACTTGGTTTGCTGTCTGGGGTGCTGGGCGTCACCCCCAGGGCCCCTGCACCTGCAGTCATTCAGTTTTGAAAAGACTCTTCATGTCGGAGTCCTTTTTAAAAATAACCAATTATCTGAGGAGGACATTTAAAGGTATTTCCAGTTTAAAAAAATTGTGGGTGTGTATGAGCGTGCGCACGGATGCAGGCATGTGGATGCAGGCATCTGGGGTCACTCTGGGTACTGTCTGTCTCCTTTGGGACAGGGTCTCAGTGAGTCATCTAGAATGACCGGCTCGCAAGCCCCAGGGAGCCACCAGCAAGCACCAGCACACCTGTCCTTTTCACATGGGCTCTGGGGATTGAACTTGGCCCTCGTGCTTGCAGGGCAAGTGCTTTACTCACTGAGCCATCATCCCAGCCCGGGTCACCACTTTTTAACTAAAAGAAAATTCAGTCATGAACGACCTTGCATATATGCCATGTTCTCCAAGCGCAGACGAGTCTGTGACTGGAGTTTTCAGTGCAGGGACACCCCAGCCCTGTCAGCTTGTCGTGGCTGAGAAGCTGCTTCTCTGTGCTGTTTGTCAGTGGCCGTTGGTACAGCTGCTTCTCCTGCCATGTGAGGAGACAACTCGGCAGAAGAAACCTAAAGGAAGAATGATTCATTTTGGTTCAGGGTTTAAAGGACAAGGACTTGAGTCCATTATGGCGGGAAGCACGCTGCAGGAGTGGTCACATTGTATTCTCAGTGGGACTCAGGGAGAGACTCAGCTCCCTTCCTCTGTAGTTCACCTCCAGAAGCCCCCTCACAGACCTGCCCATAGCTGTGTTTCCATGGTGACTCCAATTCCAGTCAGGTTGACAAGAGTAACCATCACAGCATTAGTAAATTAGATGAGCTCACTTCAAGGGGGCAGGCTGCAAACTTCTACGCTGATATGGCATGCTAACACGTGTCACTGAGGCCTGGTTTTCTTGGAGTCATACTTGGTTTGGATCCGTGTCCCCAACCTCCTGACGTGGTGACCTGCTAAGCCTCGCTGGTCTCACCTGTGGAATGGGCTGTGCAGAGCTCTTGCCCAGAGCTGTTGTTTCTCATCAGTTCCCCCTCCCCTCCCCCATGTAGGTCTCTCTCTAGCCCAGGCTGACCTGGAGCTCACTCTGTAGTTCCAGGCTGGCCTTGAACTCACAGCCATCCTCCTGCCTCTGCCTTGGGAGTGCTGGGATTAAAGGTGTGTGCCACCACACCTGGCTACCTTGGTCAGTTTTGACATAGACTTTTTAGTATGTGCCTGTCAAATGAAGTCTTAGAGTATGTATTGCCAGCATCTGTTTTTCTTGGCTCATGAAGTACTGCTGTGCTGTTGTTGGTCCATGTATGTAAGAGATGGGTTAGTGACTAGGGATGGGAGGGAGTGGGAATGGTTGTTAATGTATATACGGTGGAGTTCTTTTTCAGTGTGGTGAAAATCTTCTGGAATTATATGGTGATGTCTCACAACTTTGCGGATGACTAAAAACCATTGAGTAGTGTATTTTTCATGGGTGAGTTGTGTGGTATGTGAATTATATCCCAGGACTGCTTTAAAAAAAAACCATTAAAAAATGAGATACTTCTAGGAAGGGCCTGGATTACTGATCCCTATAAGAAAAGATTTCAGAGGAGAAGGCCCCGATCACAAGTGCTCATGTTGGGAAAGTCAGTGAGAAGGGGTGTGTGTGTGTGTGGCAATATTACAGATTGGGAGTCAGTCATTTTTCACCATTGTAGGATCGTGTGAAGGTCAGTACTGGGGAGTATCCATACTGAGCCTGAGGCCTATTGTTGAACCTGCAGAAAGGACCTAGGGGACCCCAGTGTGGAGGAGACAGGAGAGATGGCATAAACTTCCAGAAGTCCAGCTAACACACTCTGTTAAGCACTTAACAGGTCAGGAAGGCTAACTTAACTCGGGCAGCAGCTCTGGGAAGGGAAAGAAGAGACAGATTCTCCAGGAGACAGACCTGGTTTCAGTTAGGATTTATCCCAACCCTCCACAGCTGTGGGGTGAAGAACTCGGTAATATCTTCACGTCTACACAGCCAGTACAGGTGGCTGTCCCTGTGTGCATCAGTTACTTGTGTTTGAGTCAGTCACCAACTGTGCTTTTGAAAATTCTTAATTCTTGGGTCTGGAGAGATGGGTCATTGCAATGGTTCAAGGCGCTTGCTTGCAAAGCCTGCCGGCCAGGGTTCAACTTCTCCGCACCACGTAAAACAGACACAAGAAAGGGGGCATGTGTCTGGTGTTCTTTTGCAGCAGCAGGAGACCCTCTTGGTCCATACACACACTCAGAGAAATGCGATCACAAGGTGAACTCTCTTTAAGGGTTTTATGTTGGGCAGGTGGGTGGGGAGATTGGGAAAGTGCTTGCCTTGCAAACATCAGGGTCTAAGTTCAGTCCCCAGAACCCACGTGAAAAAGCTGGGTGTGGTGCTGCACCCGTTTATGATCCCAGTTCTTGGGAGACAGTGACAGGGACATCCCTAGGGTTCAGCAGCTAGACAGTGAGCTGGATTGGTGAATTTCAGGCCAGTGAGAGATCCTGTCTCAATAAAAGGTGGGTGGCACCTGAGGAGTGACACTCTGAGTTGTCCTCTGGCCTCTACATATGTGCACCCCACACACACACACACACACACTTTTTTTTTTTTGAGAGTATTTGACTGTGTAGGCCAGGCTGGCTTCAAACTCATGATCGACTGATTGATCTGCCTCAGTACTCCTGAGTGCTGGATGACAGAAATGCACCTTGCACAGCTAACGTCGTCTTTAATTATTAATCTTAGAACTTCATTTAGGGTTATATATTGTCTGTTGAAATAAAAATAGACTCATGGAGGGGTGTAGATATGAGCAACAAGTATTAAGGAAGTGAAATAAACTTTATATGCTACATGAAACATGTTAGTGTCTACTGAGTATTATTCCAGCTCAGAAGTGGAGGGCATGTATGTGTGCATCGTGCTGCCTGAGCTCAGGGCTCTGCTCTGCAGACGATGAGCGGGAATGACGAGTGCGTGCAGCTTTGCAGCAGGGCTTGTCTCCTCTTCTAGGGGTTCTGGATAGGGGCTGTGTGTGTGTGTGTGTGTGTATGCGCGCGCGTGCGCGCATGTGCACGCGCGCATGTGCGTGCTCTGTCCATCATGTAGCCTGTCCATCAGGTTAGTTTCATAAACTGTAGTAGGGATTTGGAGGGATGGGTGGGGAGAAAACAGGTGGAGAACTGTCCTTTCTTCTTCACCTTTGAAGCTTGGGAGAATAAAAGCCGAGTAAGCGAAGCCCTTTTAGGAAGCTGACTTGAAACCATGATCTATCCCCTCCCCCACCCCCACTCCAGAGAATGAGGCTCTTTTCTTTTTGACCTGGGCCTGAATGTGAAGATTCACATGACGTCAAGCTTCTTGTATCTGCTCCCAGGTTGGGGTGAGCTGTCTGGTACCACCGTGAGCTCCAGCCGGTCACACTAACGTCCCACCACCCGCCTCTGGGTGACATCCAGCTTTCCCCAGGGAGTGGAGGAGCCTGGGAAAAGAGGGAGAGGTGTTAGGTGCTTTTGTCCTGGGAATGTTTTCAGAAGGAAGCTGAGGGAGGAGGGAGGGAGGCAGGGGCAGGTTGAAGATGCTGGGGTGCACAGGGGGTTCCCCTCAAAGCAGCTTTCTTCCTGCTTGCTTCAGCCAGCAGGTGATCAGTGATCACTTCCAAGGTGAGAACCCTGCTGACGCTGGCTCAGGACTCAAGCACACTTGGGGAATAAAGCGATGAGGATGGAGGTCACTTAAGACGGGAGCTGGCTGTGTGAGGAGTGTGCATGAGAGCTGAATTCACACAGTCGGTCCATCACTGACTGAAGGCCTCATGAAGTTTTGTTAGGAAAAAACTCCACAGGATTGCTAGGTTCAGTGTGGCTTTTATTAATCTGCATTTGAGCCTGGGGCATACATTCTGGAGATTTCCGTAATGATCCATGCTACATGAAGTAGTAATTTCAGGTGGAGAGGCTCTTAAGAACATGGGGAACGTTTGACATAAGGGTGAGGAGGGGTTTGGACGGAACAAAGGTTCCCTGTGACTCATCAGCTGCTGTCAGAGAACCACATGAGGAAGAGCCCAGCTCTGGCCACAGCTGCCGAGGTCGCCTTGGTCACCTCAGTCCTCTCTAGTGTTAGTAGAGGAATTCACAGGCTCTTGCTTCAGAGGAGAGACTGCCCATAGCTAGCAGGTCCTTACTGAGGCTGGGAACCGAGCCTTCAGTGAACTCCCCGGCTTTTCCTACTACTGATATTTTGTGATCTCGTGTGCAAGGTGGCACGCAGCTTGCATCGGCCATGCTGTGAGCACAGCAGGTAGAGATCCGTATGTCCTGGGGTATATATGGAGGATTGTTGAAGTCCCAGAGACAGAATCAAACAGAACTGCCCAGCTTCTCAGAACTGGCTTCATGCACTTAGTTCACACTGACCTCCAGCGAGTACGTGTTGAGAATTCCGGGGTGTTCTTGTGTGGGGGGCTCTGTGTCTTCTCGCCTCCAGGTGTGTGTGGGGAAATGAGAGGGCTGCTTCTTGACCCCTTTAGGGAAGGGGTCTCTGTCAGGTTCATGTGGAGTGCTTGACTTGTACCCCTTTAGGATGCAAATCTATGGATCCCATACATTCCCCAGGCAGCAGAGTGAAGGAGAGGAGAGGCTGAGTGGTTAGTTAGCACTCTCTTGTCTTTAGGAAGTGCTCCCTGAGTGGCTGGGAAAACTAGGTTAATACTTTCTAGAAAAGGACACTGCATGCATGACCATCTTTTAAAGGTGACATAACCCAGGAGGAAGGACCCTGGAAGCCCCTTAGATTCAGGATGGAGTTGTAAATAGTCATGTTTCACTCAAGGCCTGTGTGTTCTGTCAAACACCCTACCTCAGGGACTGCCCCAGGAAACCCACAGGTTCCCATGAGAGAGTTAGCATGAGCATCTCAGTTCCAGGTAGGGTCTCGCTCTAGCCCAGGCTGACCTGGAGTTCACTCTGTAGTCTCAGGGTGGCCTTGAACTAATGGTGATCCTCCTACCTGAGTGTTGGGATTAAAGGCATGTGCCACCACACCCAGCTGGGGTGGTATTTTGAGCCTTCATCTTCGACCTGAGTTGGATGCCTTCATCCATGCCAGGTGTGGTGGCACACACCTCTAATCCCAGCATTGGAGGAGAGGAGATGGGCAGATATCTGGAGCTCCCTGGCTAGCCAGTACAGCCTAACTGTTGAGGTCTAGGCCAAGAAGAGACCCTGACTCAGAAAGGTGGTCAGTCATAGGAATAACACCCGAGGCCGTCCTGTGGCTTCCACACACATGCAAACACATGTGCACATGTATGTGTGTCCCCATAATATGCACACACACCAGAAACACATGCAAAAAAAAAACTATAGAGGGAGATGAGAGAGAGAGAAAGAGAAAGAGGAAGAAAAAGCCTAGAAAATACTCAGTGTAAGAAACAGGCTTCTAGGTCATTTCCCTTCCCTCGATTCAACTGTACTTGTAGTCATCTGTATACAAGAGTATACAAGAGTCTGAAGGACCAGCGTGTGCACTGCCTAGATTCAGTGCTTAGCAAGAGCTTTCCACATTTCCTTCCCTCTTTTCTATACCGCATCCTTTAGAAGACCCAGTTCTGAGACTTTCCTGAGAATGGCGTTGGTTCAGCAGTGCTCAGGCATTTGTTCACAACGCCCCCTGATACCCTCTGCTGTCTTGTTTTCTCCGCTAGGTTGGTGGATTTGCCCAGCCCCTCTGATGGGCCCCCAGACGCCACTCTGTGACTTGCTTAGGAATTACACTCACAGGGCACAGCTTGCTGTCAGGCCACCACACTGAATGCAGAAGGGCAGCTCATTCTTTCCTCCCTTCCCCTTCTCTGCTTCACAGAGCTTGTGGTGAGTGAGTAGTGAGCAGTACTTGTAGGAGGCTCTGCAGGCTGCAGGGTCCAGTGACACGCCCACTCAGCACCGCTCAGCACTGCTGCTCCAGAGACTTTCCACAGCCCTGCCCAGGCCAGACTTGAGCAGCGGCCGTAGATCTCATCTGAATGAGGCTTCTTCAGGCCATCTCAAGGCCTCTAGCCAACCCTTCCCCATGCGTCCCACCATGTGCTGTGAGGAAAGTGCAGGCCCTCTCTGGTCCACCTCCTTCCCTGAGCCTCCACTGCCCAGCTCGGTGCCAGCCTTCCCTCCTCCCTCCCTCTCTTTGCAGCTGGTAACATTTCCAACTTGAGGAGAGAGATTGTTTTCTAGCCAGAAATGATTAATTTCTTACCTCCTGCTGCCTTCTTCCCAGCAAGCAGAGCTGGCACTGCTTTGGCTTATCTCTAGTACTTTGGGGGGGGGGTTAAGTGTTGGGGATTGAAGCCAAGGTCGGTCAGGAGCATGCCTGGTGGGTACTGCTTCTGAACCCCACCCCCAGCTGCCATGCTGTATAAGGGGAGTGGGCTTTAAGCAGGGACCTTTCCACTGGCGAGCGCACAGTGGGTGTGCTGTCCATACTAGAGATATAGTTTTAGACGAAGAAACATTGGCCGGGCCTGGTGGTCCTACCTCCTCAGGACGTTGAGGCAGAACCATTGCAAGCTCAAATCCTGTTTGTGCTGTAGAGTGTATTTAAGGCCTAGCCTGGACAACTCGGTGAGCTCTGGCCTGCCTCACAGTATAAATAGAGGGCTGGGATGTAGCTTAGTGTTGGGGCAATTGCCTAGTGTGTGTGATGTTGTAAGTTCAAATCCTTAGTACCAAGGGGAGAGGAAGACGGGAGGGAGGGAGGGAGGGGGAGAGAGAGAGAGAAAGAGAGAGGACTGTCAGAGAAGCAACAGAGAGCTGATGTCATTGAATATATTCTACAGCTGTATTTGTATACATACAAGAAATTTCCAGAACCCCAGGTTAGGTAGCTTTTGTCTTGATTTCCAACACTGGCACACCAAGCTCCAGATTTCCACGGAGGGTCTGTTGTGTATAACTGAGGCTGGAATTGTTCTAGCTGTTTCCAGACGAGCCAATCCTTCTACTAAGGCCCTAGGTCGGCGTCTAACTGGTACTGTTGCTCCAGGTAAGGTGAGCGAGGCTAGCAGGCCTGGCTTCTTGTGCATTGCTTCATCTGCATGGCAGGTTTGGTCGCTTCTCTTCACAGGCACTGAAGACAAGCCTCAGGCCCCAGCAGTCAGAATTCTCCTCGGAGCACTTCCTGAGTCTAGGTGACAAAGAAGTTTTATCTTTGTGGAGGGAGGTGATACTCAGGGATATTCTGCTCTGTGGCTTACTGGAAGACGAAGGAAAGGGCAAGGTTGTGTTTTCCCCTCCCTGGGCTGTAAGAATTGAAGCCAGCACCTTGTGTGCACTAGGCAGCGCCGAGCGATGCCCCTTGGTGGGAAGAACTTTTCAGTGAGGCCGACTCTTCAAACAGCCCTTCGTTCCCTCTTTAAACAGAATCTGCAAAGATGAGGTGTGGCTCTAAACTTCCCGAAAGTCCAACAGTTAGCTTGTCTTGAGAAAATTAATGGGTGGACTAAGCGTCAGGAAAGCAGCAGCATTCCTGAAATACTAAGACTGTGTTTAAAAAAGTACCATTCAAAGAAAGGACCTTCTGTGCTCCTGAATAGGTAGAATTAACATCGTGAAAATGGCAATTCTACCAAAAGCAATATACAGATTCAACGTAATACCAATAAAAATCCTAACATCGCTCTTCACAGAGATAGAAAAAGTAATCAAAAATCCACACGAAACTGCAGAAAGTCCAGATACCCAAAAATATCCTTAGAAGAAGAAAACATTCCTGATCTAAAGCTATACTACAAAGCCATAGTAACAAAACCAGCATGGCACTGGCATAAAAACAGACATTTAGACCAACAGAATAGAATTGAACGTAACTATAGCTACTTGATCTTTGAGAAAGGAGTCAAGAATGTACACTGGAGAGAAGACAGCACCTTCAACTAATGGCGCTGGACAGGTTGGATAACCA
The DNA here is from genome assembly GCA_004024765.1 of Zapus hudsonius. Lineage (NCBI taxonomy): Eukaryota > Metazoa > Chordata > Mammalia > Rodentia > Dipodidae > Zapus > Zapus hudsonius. The sequence goes on along the minus strand of PVHP010046657.1, from coordinate 1,555 downwards.
CATGTAGAAGAATGAAACTAGAGCCACTCCTCTCACCGTGCACAAACTCCCACAGGCACTTAAAGAAAAACAATTAGGATTGACTTCCGAGTCTCATAAACCAACACTTCATGCTGATGTCTTAATTTAGTGGAACAATGCAAAACGCCATCATACTTGAAGCAGCCTCGCCTGCTACATATGACTTGGACCTCTGTCGCCTGTATTTAATACAGGTCCTTTCGTTCCAGTCTGTAGTTTAGAGGAGCAGGAACACTGCGGCACTTTCAGGCATAAACTGGGGGCAGCTTTGGGGGAGCTCAGTGGTAGGACCCCAGCCTGTTGTGTGCAAGGCATTGGGCTTGATTGCCAGCAGTGGGGGAAAAAACCCCAAACCTTGGTGGGAATAACCAATGAAATTGATGTCGTAGGAGATAAGAGCTTTACAGAAAACATCAGATTGCTGCAGAGAAGCATTTTGAACCAGGTCCGATGGCACATGGCTGTAATCTCAGCATCGGTTTGGGAGATTGGATGGGAGGATTAGGAGTTCAAGGTCAAATCTGCTACATGGTGCGTTCAAGGCCATACTGTGCTACAATGAGGCTATCTCAAAAGCAAACAGACAGCAGACTATTCTGGAAAGTAAGCCATGTACCTCATCTTCCTACTCGCTGGGAAGGGCTGTGGTCGTGTAGCGTGAGTTTGGCATTGTTGTATTTGCTTTAGGAAGAGGTGTGTCAGCAAGTTGGCTCAAGGTCCTGACACGTGTTTATTTGAAGTGCGGATGGGGTGGTGATGGTGACGGCTTCCTATAAAAGCTCTTGATGTTGGCGCGTCATTCCTTTGAGGATTTTAGCAAGTCATGCATTTAAATGAATCATCGAAAGGAAATGGATTATGGTTAATGAATTCTGTGTTTAAAGTTCTCAAAAATACAAATAAGATGCGAAGCATGTCCTTCCAAAACAAAATAAACGTTAAAGCCACAGGGGCGGGCAGATCTGGGTCCTCTCTTGTCACCTCCCCAAACCAGAGGCTTTTTTACAGTCCCTTGGAGAGTGCCTACTTCTGAGTAGCTTTCTGAACAGGTCACCATGCTGAGGGATGTCATAAGAGTAGTGTTTGCCACCCTTCTGGGAGCCCTCCTTGCATGTTCCTAACCCGGGGCTCTTTCTCCAAGGCATTCCTGCACATTTTGTCTGGAGCCAGTGGGCAAATGGGCGGAAAGAGTCAGTTCCCAGCAGAGCCAGGGGGACTCCCTGGAGGAGGAGACTGGCTGGGCGCCTAGTTAGGTAGTGCCTGAGGAGCGAGAAATGGCTGGCAACTGTTTACTTTTTTAACCTAATTCTGCTACATCTTTACAAAATTTTTATTTTTCAAGGTAGGGTCTCTCTCTAGCCCAAGCTGACCTGGGATTCACTATGTAATCTCAGGGTGGCCTCGAATTCACAGCGATCCTCCTACCTCTGCCTTCAAGTGCTAGAACTAAAGGTGCCTGGCTAATGAGTCTTTCTTTCTTTCTTTCTTTCTTTCTTTCTTTCTTTCTTTCTTTCTTTCTTTCTTTCTTTCTTTC
>PVHP010046656.1:0-13214 GCA_004024765.1 Zapus hudsonius | reverse complement strand
CCTTCTAATTTATCTGTTTATCTACAGATTAGCAAATGTTTGCACATAGCTTCCCCCACCCACTTTTTGTGCAGACGATGACGTCACTTCACCGCAGTGCTGCTGAGTTCCCGTCCGCTTTGCAAAGAGCATCACTGTTTCACATTGTTCCTATGGGCAGGCTGTTAGGTTCTTTCCCTTCCTCTGCAATTTTTATTTTGATTAATTTATTTGAGAGAAAGTGAGAAAGAGGCAGAGAGAGAGAGAGAGAGAGAGAGAGAGAGAGAGAGAGAGAGAGAGAGAGAGAGAGAGAGAATGGGCACGCCAGGGCCTCCAGCCACTGAAACAACTCCAGACACATGTGCCACCTTCTCCACCTTGTGCATCTGTCATTACGTGGGCACTGGGGAATCGAACTCAGGTCCTTATGCTTTTCAAGCTAAGCCATCTCTCCAGCCCCCTCCTCCTGAAATTTTTGTGCTTTATTGAATAACTTTATTTATAAGATTTACTTGGGTTAAAATCATCTCTTTTAGGATTTGGGGACACCATTTAAGACACTGAAATTTGAGCTGGGTGCAGTGGCTCCTACCTGTAATCCTGGCATTTGGACAGGTGGAGACAGGGTTTGGAGTTCAAGGTTATCCTCAGCTATATAGCAAGTTTAAGTTCAGCCTGGGCTCCAGGAGACCCTGTTTCAAAAAATATAGAGAGAGACTAAAATCTCAGAAAATTTATTTTGGGCCGGGTGTGGTGGCGCACGCCTTTAATCCCAGCACTTGGGAGGCAGAGGTAGGAGGATTGCCATGAGTTCAAGGCCACCCTGAGACTACAGAGCGAATTCCAGGTCAGCCTGGGCTAGAGCGAGACCCCACCTCAAAAAACCAAAAAAAAAAAAAAAGAAAAAGAAAAGAAAAAAGAAAACTTATTTTGGGAGGAATTGGTATGTCAGAGATGAGGGGAGGCTACAAAGCCCACACTGTGACGTGTGTTCTTTGGTTCATCTCCCATCACACCGTGCACTTATGACCCACGGCCCTCATGCCTGCTCTCCTTCCTCAGCATCAAGATGCTTCAGGCACCCCAGGAGTGTTCGCAGGCTAAGCTTCATCTCTCCTGATGCTCTCAGAGGCTCTCGTGAGATTTGGGGAGGGAGAGGAGTCTTCAGTACTTAACATCATTCCACGTCACGCTGGGACTGTTGGAAATACAGCTCACCCGAAGTGTGCTTGCAAGTGGTTCAATCCCCAGTACTGCAAACCCTAACCAAACCCCAAAATGATTTCCCGCCATGCTGCTCCAACCCCGTCAGGCTGATTCTCCTCCCAAACCACAGGCACGGACGGGGAGACCACAGGAACTCGGGGGTGCAGGCAGCGCAGTAAGACACCTCCAGAGGTGAACTTGGGCAACCGGATCCCAATGAGGCCTGCATCTTGGGGGTCAGGGCTGTTTCCTGAGCTGGGTGGGCTTCCATAGGTTCTGAGGAACAGACCACTCGAGGACTCGGGCTAGAAGGCAGTGTCCCTGGACTGAGTTTGGTGAGTAGGTATTTCCATTGGGCTGCCCAGTGATAACTTGTTATCAGGGAAAGTTCCAGGCTGCAGAGAGAATGGTATCACACACAGACAGCCCACCCCATCCTCCAGCGCCTACAACGATCGCTGACGTCTATCTTGCTAACTCCATGTCTGCACCCACTTCCCTTTTCAGGCTTGGATCATTCCAGAGCAAATCCACATCTAGAATTTCACTGGAAATATTTCCACATGTATCTGGACAATATAGGAATTCTTCCACAATCCCTTTCGGAGGAATCATCATTACTCATATTCCTGTTTTATTTTTTTAAGTTTTTGTTAGCATGTATGATACACATATTAATGGGTTTTATTATGAATATATAACATTTTCTGATCATATTTGCATTCTATTACCCTTTCTTGTCCCCCCCCCCACCCCCGCCGTCATGTTGACCCCTTCTCTTCTCAATCGTTACCCTCTACTTTCATGGCTTTTGTTTTTGTTTTTTGAGGTAGGGTCTTGCTGTAGCCTAAGCTGACCTGGAATTCACTATGTAGGCTCCAGCTGGCCTTGAACTCACAACAATGCCTCGGCTTCCTGAGTGCTGGGATTAATGGTGTGCACCACCACACCTGGCTCATGTCTTTTTTTGTTTTGAGACAGGGTCTCACTCTAGCCAAGGCTGACCTGAAACTCACTCTGTAGTCCCAGGCTGGCTTCAAGGTCATTGTGACCCTCCTACCTCAGCCTCTGAATTCTGAGATTATAGATGTGAGCCACAATGCCTGGCTTCATGTTGTGTGTGTGTCACAATTAGTTTAATTAGGGTTGCCTACAGGAGTATGGTAAGGGCGATCTAGGAATTTGGGGTGTCTGAGAGCAATTGAGTCATCCTCAGTTCTTGGTTGGCCATTAACCCAGGAATTAGGATGCCAGGCGATCATGGTCACACAAAACTTTCACCAAGTCAGTGGCCCCCAGCTTCTCGTCTTGTGAATTCAATTGATGAAACCCACACACCATAGTGGGTGGAGTTTAGAAAGGTTTTTATTATAGAATTTAAGAGAAGGAAAGAAAGCAGAGCTCCTGCAGAGCATGAGAGGGTCCCCAGAAATGGGGTGCCTTCCTAGAGACTCTGATTGGTGTCTTTCATGGAATTTGCTGGATGGGAGAGGAGCTGAGCTGCTGGGTGCATTTCTTATGCCAGATGTCAGGCCATTTTATAATCTTACTCAGTTTTCCTGTCAGATTTCTAGGAAAGGGGACTTCCTTAGGGAAGAAGGGATGAGGAAAAACCAGATCTCATGTCTTATGTTCAGATACCTTAATAACATTATTCACACCTGTCTGTCAGTTTTCAGGCAAAAAGAGATAAGGAAAACACCAGATCCTCCTTACAGGCTCAAGGACATTTCCCACTTCTAACCAAGAAAACAACTGGTCACTGTACAGGAGACCCTGTTACCCTCAGCTTCCTAAGCCAATTTCTTTCTCCTCAGTGTCCTCTCTGAGAAGGTCACCCCAACTGTCTCCAGGATAATCCAGGAGCTATTTACAGGAGCACGGACAGTTTACCAGGTGCCTGTGCCTCAAAAGAAAATGTCTCCCTCTCTCCAGCAACCATTAATTGCCATTAATTCCTTAGGGAGGGGTTAAGCTTCAAAAGTCCCTCCTCCAAATATATATATATGGAGAGAGAGGGGGGGGGAGGGAGGAAGAGAGGGAGAATGAGGCAGAAAGAGAGAGAGATGGGCACACCAGGACCTCTAGCCATTGTAAATGAACTCCAGATGCACACACCACTTTGTACATCTGGCTTTACATGGGCACTGGGGAATCAAGCCTGGGTCGTTAGGCTTTACAGGTAAGTGCCTTAATCTCTAAGCCATCTCTCCAGGCCCCTTCTGTCTTTTAAATGTTTGGAAACCCTCCCAGCACTGGGCCTGGGCAGCAGTCATTCATTAGAGCTAAGTGGTGTTGTCCTGTTAGGTGAGGGTTTGTGACACCTACTTTGTTCTTGTCCCCACACCCTGCTCACCTCACTCAAAAATGCCATCACCCTCCTGGCTCCTATAAGCACTGAATTTTTATAGGAAGTCGACCTAAAGGAGATGTTAGAGAAGACATTAAAAAACCCAAAAGAATGTGGAAATCTGGACTGGAGAGGTGGCTCAGCAGTTAAGGCACTTGCCTCTAGTGCCTAAGGCCCCTGGTTCAATTCCCCAGTACCCACATATGCCAGACCCACAAGGTGGTGGCCCTGGTGGCCTCTCTTGCTCTCTCTCTCTCTGTATCTCTCTGCTTGAAAATGAATAAATAAAATATTTTAAAAAAAAGAATGTGGAAATCTGCCAGGAGATAATCGTGAAGGTTAGCAGAGACACACTGGAGAAAAGACAACCCGAAGTAAGTTCTGGAAGTTGGCAAATCACCAACTTGGGAATTTTGTTCTGAGAGAGTGGGGGTGGGGGTGGCACTAAGATATATAATCTTCCAGTCTCTTCCACAGACGTTTCCTCACTCAGTCTCTCAGGAAGGTGATTCAGCCGCAGTATATTCCTGTTTTGCAAATGAAGAGAAAAAGCAACGAGAGATTAAATTAGCTTCCAGAGGCCATTGGGCGAATGAGCAGAGATAGTGTTCAACCTGGAGTCAGCCTGGCTCTGAAACGCTGAGCCCAGAGCTCCTTGAAGGAGGCTGGGGAGAGCTGCATGCAGGGCCCCCAGGGCCTCAGATGGGGGAGACGGTGCACCAGGGCCTCAAAGGCCACTGGGCCTCCTGGGAAGGAACATTTTATGGGTGGGGCAGGAACAACACTGTTTCCACCAACCAACAGCAGATAAGGCCAAAGGATAAAGGTCATGACAACCTTGGATGGTGTTGGGAGGGGGTGGGAGCGAGGGATCCCCTCACTCCTGGGGAGGCTGAGACTAAGGATCTTAAATTCAAGTCCTGCCTAGGCTACAGAGTGAGTTCAAGGCCAGTCTGAGCAACGTACAGAGACCCTGTCTCAAAGTCAAAGTAGTCTTCCTCTTAGACTATCATTCAAGGTCAGCTGCCTCTCATGACTTGAGAGGCTGGCGGTGTTCCTTTCACAATCTCAGAATGTCTGTGTAGCTGATTGGACCATGGCTGCTTCTGTACAAGTCTCTGAGATCTATCAGGCTGGAACCCCATCTGTCCACCTACACAGCCATTCCCCCAGGCACTAACAGTTCTTTTAAACAATATTTCAATTTATTTATTTGTGAAGAGAGAGAGAAAAAGAGAATGAGAGTATGGGTACACCAGGGCCTCTTGCCAGTGTAAATGAACTCCAGATGCTTGTGCCACTTGGGGAATTGAACCCAGGTCATCAGGCTTTGCAAGCAAGCACCTTTAACTGATGAACCATATCCCTGACCCTCTCCCAACAGGTTCTGTTATACCAAAGGAAGTGCCAACTAACTGGTTATGATGGTTAAATTTTGTTGTCAACTTGACCTGTTTAGTAATCCCTAGCAATCTTGGTTGGATCTCTGAGGTTGCTTACAGGAAGGATTAACTAAAGGAAGAGGTCCCTCCTCTTGAGTGGGAGGCCCTCTCAATAGGGGGCAGGAAGTAGGAAGCTCAGGGAAGGAACCCCCCCCCACACACACACTTTGCTGGTGTGTGTATGGTGGTGTTGATGGCTTCTCTCTCTCTCTCTGCCTGGACCTATGAAAGGGGGCCAAATTCTTTTGCCATTATAGAACTTCCCCTGGATCTGTAACTTCAAAAAATCCCTTCCTCCCATAACTGTGCCTGATTTGGAGCTTCATCCCAGCCCTCTGTGGCTGACTATGACACTGGTGTCTTCCGCATTTTCTTCCCACAGATTGTACCCTTCTCAGGAGTAATCCAAGGAGGCCTGCAGGAGGGACTTCAGATCACTGTCCAGGGGACTCTCCTTCACACTCAAGACAGGTATGCACAGCTACTTCCCTCAACAACCATGGAGCTGTGGGGCAGGGAGGGCTGGCTGGTCCCATGCATCCTGGTACCACCACACCCAGGGGCATCACGGATAGACAGCAGGGTGAAAGGGGCCCAATTCACCCTGACCCCAGGGAGCTCACTGATGAAGGACAGAGCAGCATGTTACAGGGTTGCATATAACACTATGACACAGAAGGGAACTCCTTTTAGTTCCCATAGCAGCCTGGGACACATTTAAAATCCCCACCAATAATCTGGTAGCTGGACCTGGTGGCACAGGCCTGTTAACCTCGCTCCTGGGGAGGCTGAGACTAAGGATCTTAAATTCAAGTCCTGCCTAGGCTACAGAGTGAGTTCAAGGCCTGTCTGAGCAACTTTGACCCTGTCTCAAAGTCAAAGTGAAAAGAGGTCTGAGGAGATCGCTCAGTGGCAGAACAACACCAATACCAGTACTATTTGCCACCCCATCCCTTCTTCCCAATGTGAATGCAAAGCAGTCCTCGCCTCAAAGAGAATAAGAGGTCATTTATTCTGGTGCCAAACATGAGGCATTGTGGCCTGGGAACAGGTTCCCCCAAACACATGATTCAATATTGTAGCCACTTCACGAAGTTTTTATAGTTACAAAATAAAAGAAAATCATAAGTCAAGGCCCCTTTCTAGTATGTGGGTGGGAACACCAAGGAGACAGGCTTCAGCAAAGTAGGGAAATCTGTGTGAAAGGCCTCAGGAGCTCTCTGATGACATCCTTAACTTTGGGGTAGGTAGAAGCTCGTGACCTATTAATATATCCCAAAAGATTTTGTGTGTTAGTCACAACGATGTCAGATCAGACATAGAGGTGGGCTTAAAATAAAAAGTGCCAGGCTGGAGAGATGGCTCAGCGGTTAAGGCACTTGCCTCCAGTGCCCAAGGCCCCCGGTTCAATTCCCCAGGACCCACATAAGCCAGACTCACAAGGTGGTGGCCCTGGTGCTCTCTCTCTCTCTCTCTCTTTCTCTCTCTCTCTCTCTGTATCTCTCTGCTTGAAAATGAATAAATAAAATATTTAAAAAACATCTCCTAGCCTTTATAGTCAGCTGCAGAGCACCTGTGTCTCCAGTGTGTGCAGTTTTTCCTCACAGTGTTCCAATGTTTCACGTCGCCAGCACTGGGCGGCGTCCAGTCTTCTGGCTGCTATCACCTCCTTTCATGTGTTGATCTTGGTTTCTCCCTCTGCAAGTCCTTATTCTCCTGCCAGACAGGGAAAGAAGAGACGTCTGGAAGGAGAGCCTCAGCCTTGAACTTGGGTCTAGGTTACAAGTGAGCTGACTGGGGACAGGAAGAACAAGCACTGATTGAGCTCCTATGTGAGCCAAGCCTCTCTGGAACGTTCTTTGGTTGTAACCACTATTCTTGGAGCACCAGCTATACCCCCCCCAAAAAAAAGAAGTTGCCATTGATAGACTTCCTCCCAGGAGAGAAAGCATCATGAATGAACACTTTCTTGCACTGGAGATGGTAACTTAAGGATGGTGTGGGTCAGGGAGTCACACCAAATGACAAGTGTCCAGCTGGGGTCAGAGTCCAGCTCACTTTCCATGCCCCTCACGTGCTCCCTCAAATACACCAACACCCAGCAAGGACCAGTCTGATGTAGTGAAGGTTTCACACACGGAGAGCTGGTATTCTACACCTTCCTTGCCTTTAAACACGGTCTTTGTGGCAGATCTTTTCTTTCCCGATTGGCACCTATGGGCTGCCTTCCAACCCCGCAAGCACTGTCCACCTGGGCGAAGGGCTCTCCTTCTATACTAGCTTCATGATGTCTGGCTTTGCTACAGATTTGTAATTAGTTTATTGCTATTGCCAATACTTTGCCTTACTTGTTTTCTACTCACTTTTTAAGAAAATAACACAGGAAAGGGAAAATTCAATGGGTGCTCAAAAATGTGTTAGGTCCAAATGAGATGAGCAAACAGAAATGCTAACAGGCAGTCCCGGGCACCAGGGCCTCCTGTTCTGACCCCAGTCATAAACCATGATCCAGAAGGCTGATCTCCCTCCATCCAGGTTTGTCGTGAACCTGCAGACCGGCATCAGCGAAAACGACATTGCCTTCCACTTCAACCCTCGGTTTGAAAACGGAGGGTTCGTGGTTTGCAATACCAAGCAGAGGGGATGCTGGGGACCAGAGGAGAGGAAGATGCAAATGCCCTTCCAGAAGGGGATGCCCTTTGAGATCTGCTTCCTGGTGCAAAGGTCAGATTTCAAGGTGAGCAGAAGTCCCTCCCCCAATGATCAATACATTGCTGGGTCACACACTTGGTGAACGATCACACTCATTGAGATCAGGCCGAAGCAGCACCCTTACACAGACCTGACCATTGCTTTGTGAGGGTCACTCTTGGTTATGTCGACTCCTCGCACACTCCTCCCTGCGTTACTGGTGCACCTGTTGCTTTTATCACTTTGAAAAGAAGAAATAGGTCTGGGGGTGTGGCTTAGTGGGTAGAGTGCCTGCCTGGCGTGCACGAAGCTCTGAGTTCAAACTCCAGCACAACATAAGCCTGGGGGGGGGTGGAGGTGCAAACCTGTCTGTAACTCTAGCACTTGGGAAGTAAGAGACAGGAAGATCAGGAGTTCAAGGTCACTTGGGAGATAGAGACAGGAGGATTAGGAGTTCAATATCTACATAGGGAGTTACAGGCCGGTCTGGGGCTAGATGAGACCCTGATTCAGAAAAAGAAAAAGAAAGGAAGGAAGGAAGAAAAGAAGAACTAGATTTTGCACCATGGTACTTTTCAGCCTCGTGTATCTTTGAAGTCCAAGGTAATTCCATTCATTCATCCTGTGGCCATTCCTCCCTCCAGCTGCCTGGTATCAGCTAAACTGTGTGGATAAACTCAAGGCTCATGCAAGCGATATGAGCATCTACTGCGCTGTCTCCCCAGCCCTAACATGGTGTTTTGTTGGCAACATTGCACTATCTTTTCTCCACGATCCATTAAGGACAAGGTTTTGTAAACCACTGCAGAGTCCCTTCCCAGGCAGTCATGTCTCTGGCTGGGGGACTGAGTTGGAAAAAGTATGTCCACCTCTAAGCTTGCCTAGGTGACATTCATGCCTCTCTATGCAGCCTGAGGTCACCTCTCTGCTCCTGGTGAGCATTTCTGTGCATTTCCCTAGTGAGGGCTGGGGATTTCATTCAGCTGGCATAGTGCTTTGCCTAACACGCACAAAGCCTCTTAGCACCACATGCACTAGGTGTGGCATAATCCCAGCCCTTGGGAGAAGGAGAGGTGAAGGTCAGCTACATAGTAAACTTGAAGCCAGCCTGGGCTACACAAGACCCCCATCTCAATTATTCCCCCAGGTAATAAATAGGACCGTAAAGATGAAGTCATTGTACTAAGCAAACGGTTTTAAGAATTAAAGACCAACAGCAATAGTGGGGCTGGGTACACAGTGACTCACACATGCTGTCACGGGCACAGTAGCGCTAAAGAGGCTTCCTCCATCTCGAGGGGCTTGATGGGAAAAGCAGGCTCACTGGGTCTTCATTTCCCAAAGCAAACTCAGGAGTGCTCCGGCCAGGGCCTGGGCCTCCTCTCGGCAGCGTTCTCTCCTTTGGCAGGTGACAGTGAACAAGAGCCTCTTTGTTCAGTATTCACACCGCGTACCCTACCACCTGGTGGACACCATCTCGGTCGCTGGACCCCTGCAGCTGTCCTACATCAGCTTCCAGGTCAGATGAGCACCTGGTACCTGTCAGTCCCGAGCTAGAGTTCAAGGTCCCAATCAGACGTGTGCCTATCTGGTGTCTTCCCAGGTGCCATTGGGTTCTCCTGACCTGTGTCTGTCTGCCTAGTCTCCCCTGTCATTTGGCCTCTCTGTGTCCTACATTCCTGTCTTGGTCTCCAAGCCCCTTAGCTAGCTGTCTCTCTCTTTCACTCTCTGTTGCTAGAAGACCAGGCGGTTCCAGGAGGAGCCCAGGCTTGAGAAAAGGTGAATCCAGGTCAAAGGGGACAACATGGACCCTTCGGTCTGTTTGGACTTCTCTGTGTGAAGTGTGTGTGAATTTTTTCTTGTTTATTTTTACTTTTTATTAAAAATTTATTTACTTATTTATTTGAGGGAGAGAAAGAGGGAGAAAGAGAGAGAGAAAGAAGCAGCTAGAGAGAATGGGTGCACCAGGACTTCCAGCCACTGCAAACAAACTCCAGATGCATGCACTACCTTGTGCATCTGGCTTTATGTGGGTCCTGGGGAATTGAACGCTCTATAGTAACTCTGGGCCAATCCAAGCTATATGAGATTCTGTCTCAAACATACTAATAAATAGGCTGGAGAGATGGCTCAGCGATTAAGGCACTTGTCTGCAAAGCCTAAGGACCTGAGTTTGATTCCCCAGTACCCACATAAAGCCAAATGCACAAGGTGACACATGTATCTGGAGTTTGTTTGTACCAGCTAAAGGCCCTGGTGTGCCCATTCTCTCTCTCTCTATCTGCTTCTTTCTCTCATAGATAAACAAAATATTAAAAATACCAATAAATAAATAAACATCTAGAGCTATCGTGTGAGAATTGCAAAGTTAGGTATCTAGGGCTCATTCACTGCAGGTCCTGAGAAAATCTGAGCTACTCTCTCTTTGGCCTTGTGCTCACATTCCCTTTTCTCTGAGCAGGAGAGAGGAAGAGAGAGAGAGAGAGAGAGAGAGAGAGAGAGAGAGAGAGAGAGAGAGAGAGAGAGAGAGAGAGAGCCTTTGCTCGTTGCAGTCTAACCCTTTCCTCCTGCCTTCTTGGTTGGGACCCAGCCTCTCCCAGCCTGCCCCACCCCTGCATTCTACTTTCCTTTGGCTTCAGGAAAGCTTCTTGCCCATCACGCTGCCTTTTGTTTTAACAGAACTCTTACGCAGCCCCTGTCCAGCCTGTCTTCTCCACCGTGCAATTCTCCCAGCCTGTCCAGTTCCCACGGATTCCCAAGGGGCGAAAACCAAAAGTGAGTCAAACAGCTGCCCCGAGGCCGATTACTTAGCAGAATAGAGGCAGGTTCAGTGGACGGGCAGCCATCATGCCCACCATGTCCGCAGTGGACAGGTGCAATCACACACCATCACCTGGTCTTCCCCAAAGCTACGCCCTTGGTCCAGATGGACATGGCTCCCATCCCCCACCCCGCCTATGATGCCTGTGGCCTGGCTCCTCTCACCTACTCCCACCCACCGCTCTGCAGGGCCCTTCTTAGAAGTACGTTTGGGCTTGCTCTCTCCCAGGATAAAAATCTATAAGGCCTGAAACTCTTCTAAATAAAGCCCAAAGCAAGGCATGGTGGCCCACACATGAAATCTTAGCACTTAGGAAGTTGAGCCAGGAATATCAGAAGTTCAAGGTCATTCTGAAGTACATAGCAAATTGGAAGCCAGCCTGAGTTACATGAGACCTAGCCTCAAAAAACAAACAGCAGCAGCAACAACAACAACAAAAACCCACCCCTGGGTGCAGGAGGATCTCTGCCATGAGTTCAAGGTCAGCCTGGGACTACAGAGTGAGCTCCAGGTCAGCCAGGGCTAGAGTGACACCCTATCTCAAAAAAGAAAAACCAAAAAGAAGATTTTTTTTTAAACATGAAAAATAAATAAATAATGCCCAATTCCCCACAGGTCACAGCAGAATGCTCGGAGCCCCGCCCCTGATCCCCCTCTCCTCACCACCTCACCACCCACCCATGAGGCTGGCTCACTCGGGCCCTGTCTGGCTCTCCCCCACCTCACCCCTGGCAAGCTAACAAATGCACTGCCATGGCCTGCTTACGTCCTTCACCTGAGAGTTCTCTCTGCCTTACTTCCTGTGTCCCTGTAGACGGTGTACCTATCTGTGCTGTGCCAGCCTGCCACCTCATCCCATTGTCACCATGTCTATGTGTCTGTCCTCATCACCACCCACCCAGGAGCCCCTGGCTGGCTGCCATTATAATGCCATTATAATAGGGGCTCAGTAAAGAAATAGAGGTGTGATTCACCTGCCCATAGAGAACAGCATGAGGGGTGCCATGGATGGGCAAGATGGAGGGCAGGAAGGCGGTTAGGGTGTGGGGGTGCCTACAGACCCACCTTTCTAGGGTTCATGAGGGCCCAGACGAGGCACCTGCATTGACAAAGCTTTAGGAAACCTTTGCAGGGCGGCCCAGCATTGGTCCTGGCCAGTGGACGACATGGAAAATATAATCCCACAGAGCTGAGGGCCATTTGGGATCTTTCCACTGGTTTTCTGGGCTGAGCCCAGGGGCTCTTCCGTGGGGTGGGAGCTAAGGACCACACCCTCCTTAGAAGGCACCCAATGGGGACCTTCAGTGATCCTAAGCACTGCTCTCACTCCTGGGGGTCCAGGGAAGCAATGCTTGGGTCAGGTCTGTCTCCTTTCTCAGGAAGCCAGGAAATGGTCCCCCTCCCCTCTCCTGACACCCCTGTGCCTGCGGGTGAGAAGTTGAGAGCTGCAGGTTGAGGAAGGAGGCAAGACCACAAGAATCCCACCTGCAGCTCCCGGGGTGGTCTCTCACCCCCACATGACCCCAGTGACCCCAGCACGGTTTTCTCATCTCTTTTCAGTCTCCAGCTATTCCGCCAACACACCAGGCTCCCATCGTAAGTCTCTTGCTCTGTGGGTTAAAGGGAGGCGTCTCTCATGGGGGACGGCAGCCAAGTCCAGACACCCCCTTCACCTACCCCCTCATCCATCTAGCCTTGGGGATGCTGGTGGGAGGGGCTGGCTGGCCATGATAGAAACAGGAGACAGGGGCTGGAGAGATGGCTCAGGGGTTAAGGCGCTTGCCTGCAAAGCCTAACAACCTGAGTTCAACTCCCCGGTGCCCATATAAAGCCAAATGCACAAGGTGGAGTGTGCATCTGGAGTTCATTTGCAGTGGCTAGAGGCCCTGGCACATCCATTCTCTCCCTCCCGCCCCCTTTGCTTACAAATAAATAAAAAAATTTTAAAAAGAAATAGAAACCAGGCCTGGGAATGTAGCTCAGTGGGTAGAGTGTTTGCCTAGCATGCAGGAAGCCCGGGTTTGATCCCAGCAACGCATGGAACGGGCTGTGGATTAGAAGTTCTAATCATCCTGGACAACGTAGTCAGTCAAGGCCAGCCTGGAATACATGAGGCTCTGTCTCAAAAAAAAAAAAAAAAAAAAAAAAACCTTGAGAAAATGAAGAGAACTAGAAAAGCAACCTGCGTGGCTTTGCAGTGTTGGAACAGGGAGCCCCATGTGCACCTTCTATTCCTGCAAAGTGAGGCACAAGGACTTCCCCAAGAGGAGAGTCGGACCCCAGGGGATGGGGTGAAAGCCTGGCCTTTGCCCCCGCCTCATCCCCTTGAGTGAAGAAATGCCCCTCCCAAGCCTGTGGGGGGGGCACTAGGTAATGGACTAGGTACAGTTCAAGGTCCAGGCTCCTCTTCTGGTGGGGTGGTTGGTGGTCTTCGCTCTGGTGAGAGCTATTAAGACTCACTTCTTTCTTTCTTTCCAGACCCAAACTGTCATCCACACAGTTCACAGCACCCCTGGGCAGATGTTTCCTGTAAGTTTAAAATTTCTGGTCATCTCAACAGTTCTGGCAAAACCAGAATTCCCTGGAGTCGCAGAAATGGGAGGAAAATGTTTTGAAAGGATGAGGGGGAGGAGGAAGAAGAGGAGGAAGAGGAGGAAGAGGAGGAGGGTTGAGGATGTGCCTCTGGCAGGCCTTCCTTGGACCAGTCATCAGACAAGCAGATCCC
>PVHP010046655.1:0-13203 GCA_004024765.1 Zapus hudsonius | reverse complement strand
AAAGCAGGCAAAGTGGAAACAGAGGAATCATGGGGCTCACTGGCCAACCAGTATAGCCTAATTGGTGAGCTCGAGGCCAATGAAAAGACCTTCTTTCAAAGAAAGTAGCATTTCTGAGGATAGCATCCAAGATGGAACTCTGACTTTCACATATACCACTATAGACATGTGAACACACACACACACACACACACACACACACACACACACACACACACACACACATACACACACAAAGAGAGAGAGAGATACTTTTATTTTTTTCATAATTATGTTTTATGAACTCAACTTTTTTAGTGTTAATAATGAAGCAGTATTAATTTTTATAGTTAGTCAATACTTCCCATAAATTCTCAGGAAGACCTTCCATAGTGAGTTAAAGAGGATATTCCTCTTTTCTAGTGGATTTACTCTCTTTTTTCTTATGGTACTTAAGTATGTAATTAACCAGGGGTGAGGTTTGGGGTATGGTATCACAGTTCTGATTTTCACCTTAGTTATAACAAGTTTTCAACTGTGTGCCCACGTGTTTAACAATATATCTGTTCTCTCATTTGTTCTGCAAACTCTTTCCTAAATCTAGGTCTCATCGTGTGAGTCAGCTTCTGAATTCACTGTTCTGCTTCAGTTATCAATGCTTCCTTTCACACACCAAACTTTCTTAATTAGCAGCACACTGGCATAAAGGGGTTTTTTTTTGTTGTTGTTTCTGTTTTCTTCAACTAAATGTATTGTTATAAAATAATAGGCTTCGTTATGACATTTTTGAAATCCTTTATTTTTCTAAGATTATGTTCATTCCACCAACACCATTAATCCTCAGTCACACTGGTCTTCATTTTACTCCAAAGCATCTCACTTCTTATTTCATAAGTAGAAAAACATTGGTCTTTCTGACTCGGGATTGTTTTAATTTAATATAATGACATTCAGTTCCATCACATTCTTTTAGACAAATCAGGTTATTTGACAAAACTGGTTATTTGAACAATCCTTGCTTTGAGGAGGGGACATATTCAGGCTGTCTGGAAGCAAGTCATATTGGAAATACTAATAGTCTTATAGGTGGGAATCATATATCTGAGAAATACTAAAATCAATCAGAATACTTGAGAAGAGTATTTATTCTAAAGTTTCTTTGTAAAATTGGAATGTGCTTATTAGACCGTGCTTATTAATTTTTCTCTGTCTTTATTATCTGTCTCCTGGATATATAATTGAAAGAAATTTATCAGAAAGATATAATGTATATACTTGATGAAATTACATTATTTGTATGGAGCAGAAATTACTAGATATATTTAAGAATTAAATAAATCCATCATTCTAATGGATCATTTCAAATAAACTTTCCATCTTTGGTAAAAAAAATAAACATTTTTTTCTTTATGTCTGATTAAGCTTGAACCATTTATGCTTGTGTAAATTTCTGAATGTACCTTTATTTTTTTTTTCTCAAAAGAATCAGGGAAACAATGAAGAAATGACTTAATTTTATATCTACTTCTGTAAGTTTCATTAGACTATTTACATTGGAGTGTTTGAATTAGGAAGAAGAGCTTATTTTGGTGCTTAGAAAGGATTAATGATTCTTAAGTTGTTGTCAATATGAGTTTTACTCTGCATTCTTGTCTTGTCACTTAGAACATTCTTACAGCAAAGATTCAGATTCTCTCCGACAAGCTGAACCCAGCTATATGGGGCAGCCTAAGACAAATAAAAAGAAAAATGCAGAGACTTAGTCTTCACCTATGATAAAGGTCACTGTTGTATGGGTTATATAAATGAATATAAATCAATATTGAAATAACTTAAAAAATAGATGATTGGAAAGACAGGTATTTCCCATAGACTGCTTTAATGATATTGCTTTTAGCTGAAGGAAACCATATTATTACCAGCAACAATTGAAATATACAAAGAAAAGTAATGTTACCAGAAAAGAAAAATGAAAAAAATGTGTGCCTGTGTGTGTGTGATCTAGCCATTCCATTTGAAATGTTTCTATCTTGTTGTCCAAATTTAGCTTTGACATTAGTCCTCAGTAGAATCTTCTCAGCCAGATCCTTGAAAAGGTTTTAATTTTAACAGTGTTTTTGTTACAATGTGAAATGAAGGAGGGCAAAAATGAAACTGCCTGCCCCCAAGGAATTTTATAGCTTCTCTGTGGGTAAAGTCTATAATAGAATGTGAAAGAAGTAACTTCTCTGGGTACTTTGCAAATAACTTGGTATATCACGTCCAAAATGCAGCAAAAAAAGGGGAATTTTACAGAAACAACTTCAGACCAAATAATACCTTATAAGTCCAATACACAACAGTTTCCTTGTATTACCTAAATCCTTAAACTTTTTGGTGTCCTGACTATAGGAGACTGATGACTCCCAAGTCTGCCGTTAATCCATTTCTTCTGTTTGTTAGGTGCAATCTTCCCTCAGATTGCCTATTGACAATTGCATCAGGTTCTCTATGTACTCAAGCACGTTTTCATCCATTCATTCAGTTAATTATAATGTGCATACAATATTGGATATTACAGGTCCACCCTATAGAAAACAGTCACCATACCTACTTCATAGGGGATTTTGAATATGTTTCCATACCTTTGAGAGATTTGGTCAAATTAAAATTCCAGGCCTGGAGAGATGGCTCAGCACTTGCTTTCAAAGCCTGACACCTTGGGTTTGATTCCCCAGGATCCAAGCACTTGGCATTGGCCAGATGCCCAAAGTCGTACATGTGTCTGCAGTTCAACTAGAAGGAGGCCCTAGTGTGACCATCTCCCCGCTGCCCTCCCTCTTTCTAATTTCTACCTCCCAAGCAAATAAATGGTTTTTTAAAGCATACACTTTCATCCTTAACT
Source organism: Zapus hudsonius (assembly GCA_004024765.1). NCBI lineage: Eukaryota > Metazoa > Chordata > Mammalia > Rodentia > Dipodidae > Zapus > Zapus hudsonius. Next base: position 10,340 of record PVHP010046655.1, on the reverse strand, counting down.
TCAATATTCATTCCTTAAACACCTGATAGTTTTATTTTAATGGTACTGTATATATTATGAGCATAAGTTTTATTTTCATAGGGTTATGGGGTACTTTTAATGATTGGTTGATTATCAGATGCCATTTCCTTTGTTGGACACAGGCTGTGGTTGGTAGGGACCAACGTCATTCACATGTGACATACAAGGGTCACTTCTTGTTGACAAGCACATGGAAATTCCCAAGTTAGTGAACACCCCTTGGACAACTATAGTTGTAATCCTTCCCTTTTCATCAGCCCCAGAAGGCAAAGCTAAGTAATCAGTTATTGATACGGAATACATATATCACAAATGATGACCTGAATCATGAAAGAGATACACAAAGCAGCATAAATACCAAAGAACTTCAAGAAGAATCCTTTTAGTTGATTTACTTAAGAGATTTCGATATTTTACATAAAAGCATATAAAGTTATTTTATCAATCAAATGTACATGTGTCTTGTGTATGTGCATATATGTGTTCATAGCTACAGGTGTATATGCAGGTGTACATGTGTGTGTGTGTGGAGATCAGGTGTCTTCCTCAATTTCTCTCTACCTTCTTTTATAAGACAAGGTCTCTCTTAAAACTCAATACCCACTGGTTTATTGAAAGTAGACAGCCAGCTCATCTGGAGGAACTTCTTTCTCTGATGTCTCAGTACTGGGATATCAGGTACACCCTGCCATGTCCAGAATCATATGGATCCTGGAAATCAGAACTCAAGTCCACATGTGTGGGTGGCAAGCAATTTACCTATTGAGCCATTTTTACACTGCAAGTCAGTGAATATTAAGATTACAATAATATAAGCATAGTATATACCAAAAATTATACTGCCTCCAATTGATTATATCATGCTAATTATCCTAATAATGATAATAATGATGTGGGTCTCCTTTACATATGAGGAATCAGAAATGTCAAGTAATTCAGGAAATCAGAATTCATAACCCATACTATAACTATAGAAATTTGAACTACTAGAAAAAATGCCGCACGGCTGAGGACCACAGATAGTATTTTCTTGCCTCTCTCCAAAAGGAAAACTCTGTGGTACAGGCTGAGAAGTACCAGGCTCTAATAAAGCATTTCTTCACAGTGTCCTGTTGCTACTTTCTTTTTATGGTCAACTTGGATCTTAACAGCAATTTTAGGAGTTATTCCTTTTCCCAATTGCAATCTATCTTTCACTTGTTTTTGGTGCAAAAGTTTTAGACATGTTCCCTGGGGACTTCATTCTTCACATGAGGAAGTACCAGTTGTTACCACTCACCATATTGGTCAAATTGTACTCAGAAGTCTTCCTCTCCTATTTCTAGCCTCTTCTAATTAGACAGTTTGACAGTCAACAAGGGCACCACTTTAGAGCAGGTGTCCAGACCCTCTCCTGCCAACTTCCAGAAACTTAACACATTCTTTGACCTTGCTCCAGTCCCAAGGGACTGACATAATGAATCAAAGAAACTGTTAGGTGCAAATGTCACTTTGTGATTGTGGGAAATTGTAAGACTCTGTCTCTGTAAAGTGATCTTCCCTTCTGATTCAAATTATTTTGCATAAAAAGGGCTTCATTTTGTTTATGTTTTTAGATCAATTTATTCTATCTCAGTTTCAAATGTGTCTCAGGAATTAGATGTGAATGGTAGACTCTGGAGAAAAGGTGAAGGTTTCCACAAACATTGACATCGACAGAAAATTCATTTCTGAAGGCTTGGGTTTGTTCACAGAAAACTAGGAAAGATGAAAACTCTGATTTATGAGCTTGAGATTAAGTGTGATCTTTAGGTAGCAGGAAAGACAATGTTAGAAGTTTTCTTTTTAGGTTTTGAAGATATTCATCTCTAAAATAAAAGCAAAGAGATCTAGTTTACTAAGATCAGAATGAAGCCCAGAACTAGTATTAAAAGACTACGCAGTATAATTACATCCCCCAATGTTTTGTAATTCATGTGAGATTAGCACCACTGTAATGTTATATAATGTGAATTGCAGCACTTCAACATGATAACTAAACCACAGTAAGACTCATGAAATTTGGAATGAAGCTATTATATAATATATGAAAGAATAGAGATATCATTACAAAACCTTAAGAAAATCAAACATAGGGCATACATTTCCTTGCAAAAATTGAAATGATATTTAACAGTTGAAATGTCTGTTTTGAGAGGTTTTAACTCCAAAACCATTGGCATTAAATCAACTAACTGTAAGTATATTCTGAGTTTTTGAGGTGTACAGGCTACAAAAATATTCAGGACAGGTATCTGACTAAACCATTCTGGCTGACTATTGAGCTTTCTCACTAGTTCCACAGGACACAGGATTTTAGAATTTGATTGGGCCATAGTAGGGTGTACATAGGATTCAGCTCTTCCAAACTTGACTATCCACCAATAATTTTATTAAACCAGTTGAGAAATGTCTATTTGGTAGTGGAGAAAGAAATATACTGTCCTTGAATTGTATTTTCATATATATAGAAAACTTGTAAGAGTCTATATAACCATTGGATATATATATATAATTAAAAAGGATATATATATATATATATATATATATATATATATATATATATCCTTTTTAATTAGTATTTACACAAAGAAAACCAAGTCACATAGCCATACATGCAAATGTCCATCTATAGTGCTGTTGTGTAGCTATAAAGTCATTATCCCATCGAAGTTGTGCCCATACTTTATATGAGGTCACCACAATGTAATGTGAAATTGACAATAAAAATACTACACTGTTATCATAAGGCATGTAATAGTCACAGACGGGAGAAAATGTTTCCTCCGATTACAGGTAGAACTTAGTAGTCCTCTGGCCCTGCCAAAGTTATTCATAATGTTAATATAATATATTGTGGCTTCTACAAAAGAGAATCAAAATATTTCTCTATATCGATTGCACTGTGATTGGAAGTCATCATAAAAGTGAAAGGAATGCTTGGGGCATTAGAAAAAGTAGCTCACATGTTTGTGTAAGATGAGAAAGGAAAGGAAAATTTGCACGGCTGGGCTTAGGTTAGTTTCAGCATATCACCTCTGCTGAGGTAACTTCCATTTAGACTGTTATATCTATCTTTACCAACAAGAAAAAAATTGAGATTTACAGTCTTAAGTAAGTAACCATATATATATACTTGCATTTTCCAGTGTTTCATAGGACAGGAATGCTTTGCCGCCACAGGCTTCTCCATATTCAGATTTCCTCTACGCACACATTAAGTCACATTCTTGAAGGCTGCCTGTGTTCTCCCCAAACCTGAGTAATGTCTGCTTTGCTCTATGAATTTGAACCACCTTATCGTTTCTCTATGTTACTTCCTCCACTTTCCTCCGCACCCTTATTCAAATTTGATCCCAGAAACCCAGATCCAGCCATTAAAGGTCATGGAGTTAGTGCACTGGGTTTATATAAACTCATTCTAGTTGGAGATTAGAGGTATCTTTGTCACTTCTAAATTATTGCATTCCTATTTATTTGCTTGTTTCTAGGAACTCAGTTCATACTAATGTCAGCTACCAAATTACAGCATCTATGGAGCTAATCCCCCAACCCACTGTTCTACTGTACTAGTTAAATTACAACTTTTGGTGCCATTTTCAATCTGTTTCAGTTGAGACAACAATCTTTGTTGATTATATTTAAGGACATGAAAGATGAGGCTGAAAAAAGTGATAAACTGTCAGGGTATTTAATCTGTGTCTACACCAATCTTACAGAGGAGAAATCAGTCCCCTTGATTTACATTACATCTGAAGTCCCAATGTAATGTAGGTCAAATGTAAATGGAGGTCTGGTCAAAGTATAGGGGCTGGAGAGATTGCCTAATGATCTGGGTCCAATTTTCCAGTACCCAAGTAAACTCAGATACACAAAGTGACACATCCATCTGGAATTAATTATGGTGGTAGAAGCCCTGCCTGTCCCCGCCCCTGTGTGTGTGTGTGTGTGTGTGTGTGTGTGTGTGCAACATTCTTCTCTCTGTCTTTCTCTGCTTGCAAATATTTTTTAAAGAGTTCAAGATACTTTTTAAATTATAGTTCTTTTGCTTGTATGAATTGCCAAACTTCCAGTTTAAAATACTATTTGATGATCCTCTCTTATTAAAACTGAACCTTGTTTTCAGTAAATAGCTTGTTACCAGTGATGTGTTCTTAGAATCTTGGCAAAAACTCCTTGAGGGAATCCAAGGTCAATACTGATGAATTCAACTGGTGAGTGTCACTTTTTCAAAACAAAACAAATCAGATCTCAGTCTCTGGAGACTAACAGCAGGCTGTATTTAAAATGTAATATATAAGTGAGTATTACCCATTTGTACTTCCTACTCAGTAAATTCCCTATTCAGCTCACTGCAACATTTTTGAGTGGGTTGTTGGATTTCTTGTTTCTTAATTTTTTGAGTTTTTCGTAGATTCTAGATATTAGGCCTGTGTCCGTAGTGTAGCTTGTGAAGATTTTCTCCCAATTTGATGGTGGTCTGTTGGCTTTGTTTATGATAAATTTGTCTTTTTAAAAGCTTTTTAGCTGGATGAGGTCAGGGAAATACAAATCAAAACAACTATGAGATATTACCCTACTCCATCTAAGATGGAAAACATTAAAAAAATCTAACAAAAGTGGATGTTGGTCTGGAGTCAAAGGAAATAGTTTGGAAAGAAAAACTTGTATGATCGCTATGGAAATCAGTGTGGAGGATCCTGAAAAAGGTGAAAATAGAGCTACCAATTAACCCATCTATTCATCTACTGGACATCTACAGAGACATTTGCCCAACCATGTTTATAGCTGCTCAACTCATAGTAGCTAAGAACTGGAGTCAATCCAGATTCCCAATGCTGGAGGAATGGATTTTATACTTGTGGTGTATATATATGATGGAATTCTGTGTAGCAGTAAGGAAAAATGACATGATGAAATTTGCAGGAAAATGGATGGACCAGGAATAGATCATACTCAGTGAACTCACACAAACAGGGAGACAAATGTCACATATTCTCCCTGATCTGTGGTTCCTAACCAGAATCTGCTTGAATTGCAAGCAAGCCTGACAAGCAACTCAAGAGACAGAAATGGAAGGAACAACTTGGGGTGGGGGGTGGACAGGAGGGTGGGGTGAGAAATACACAAAACGAAATCCAAATTGAATTGGTAGCATAGAACCCTTAACCTTGGATAGTAGGTTAAAAGATATAATCCTCCAAAGGAATATGAGAGAGGGGATTAATTGTCTGGTAAGAAGGGTCCTGAAGAGACCCTGCAGTGAAGACCCTTCACCTGCAGTGAAGCCCAACCCTAAAACATTTGGCTCTGGCTTGTAAGTCTCAGTACCAGTAATCAGTTACAACCCACAGTGAGCTATTGATCAAAGAGATCTACTAGGTCCCCAAAACAAGACAGGCTTCTGGCAAAGTACTTGACTACACACCTGAGGTAAAAGGTAAAAGGTAAAAGATAAGACCCTATTGCTGTAGATACCACAGGGTGCCAATTCACAGCATTGAAAGACTAGGCTGGAATCAGGAAGGAAGCCAGTTCCCAGATGGTTAGCCCATATAGTGCTGGAATGTCTACAGGAGCTGCCAGGGGAAAGTGGCCAACAATATTTTGAGAAAGCAGGGGACCAGCCTGACAAGAAATGCATACCTGTGAAGTAGTGGCACGCAACCTGGAGGGATGATCAAGGGCTCTCTGATTGGCTAAGAGAACCACTCACTGCACATCTTTGTATTGATGTATATATATATATATATATATATATATATATATATATATATATATATATATATATATATTACATAGCAAAATGGCACTTTAGTAATATAGTTTAAAATGGAATTAAGAGTGAAATCTTTTTTCAAAAAATAAAGACAAAATGGAAAACCAAGTTATTGTATAATAGAGTAAAATAGGAGATATTGTAAAGGAGGTGAGTCAAGCAAATATAGAGGCAGGACCATAGAACCACACAAGTCTTGATGATGCCCTCAGACTCTGAATCTTGGGAGAATCCTTATGATTCTGTCCTAATCAATTTATTTTATTTACTAATAACACCAACATTGTACACTTTGTCTTGTAGAAATTTGAGCCTTAGGGATATATGGAGACTTGCTTGATTTATATTGACATAAATGTTAATATTTCTAAATTCAAAGTGCACCCCCATTATATTTTACCATCATATTCTATAGGAGAATATAGTATCTATGTGCTCAGTAAAATAGAGATTCCTATAAAAAGATTAAAATAGATAACAGCTGAGTGTACAAGCATAGTAAATTTGTTATAACTGTTGAAGAACACCTGTGGTTGCTGTAGATGGGGGGATGCTGACAGATGGCTTTTCGGAGTTGAGAAATTACAAAATATGAATGAAAGTAAAAGTAAAAAGTTCTAGCTTCAGCATTCAATCTACAAGTGTACATTCGAGTCATTTTCATTGGATTTATGATCAATGGGCTTTTATGCTGGTCACCTACAAACCTACCCTTTACTGCATATTATATTACTCCTATCTCATGAGCTTTTGGGGGGGGTTGAGGTAGGGTCTTGCTTGAGCCCAGGCTGACCTGGAATTCACTATGTAGTATCAGGGTAGCCTGGAACTCTGGGTGATCCTCCTTCCTCTGCCTCCTAAGTGCTAGGATTAAAGGTATGCGCCACCAAATCTGACTTCATGAGCATTTTAAAAACATCACTGTACTGGGAAAAAATAGTATCTTCCATCCTTTACATTTACATGGTAAATTCAAAATGAGCATGTAAACCTTAAAACTTTATTATGGAAAGATGTCTTTTGCATAAAACACTCGCTGTGCAAGCCTTAGTACCCAAGTTCAGAACCCTTCCACGTCAAACCTGGAAGCTTCGGTTGGCTTCTGAGAATCCAGTATGCCATAGGAATGATGGGAGGCAGAATAACACACCAGTGAAGAAAACAACAACAAAAGAAATAAAAACTGTGTTTGGAGAATAAATTGTCTTATTTCTCTAGATTTTCAAACAGACATAACAGGTGACTTCTGAGGCCTGGAAATAGTTGCATATGCAGGGTAAGACCCCGGCATGGTTGTCGAACCTGAAAAGAGATGGCTCTGAGTCTTGTGGAGAGAGGTAGGGCAATGATTCCTTAAGCGTCTCCATTCTATTAACATGTTCCAAACAATACAGCAAGACCAAAGGAGGCTTAAAAAAAAAAGGATGTCACAATAAGTGAGCAATTGTCTATATAATGGCCTGTCAATGAGAAAGGTCTCCAATATTGTCTACTATTTTTAAAAACCCAGAACTCTCCAGAGCTTTTTGATAGAAAGACTCAAATATAACTAGGGGTACATATCTCATCAGATAAGCAGGGTTGGTGTTTAAGATCAGAAGAAAATTGATTCCCAGTACATAGTTGTGTGTATCCTATATATCTTTGATTCCTCCAAAAACTTTTTGTTGCTGTGAACTGTATAAAAAATGCAAATAAGTTCATGGCTAGTTTTGTGTGAGTAGAGGCAGTTGTCCTGAGGACAATGGGCATGAATTATTACACATAATTAGTATTAGATGTATGACCTAAAAGTCACCATGCTTCATCCTATGGACCCTGCTATCACCCGTGAGTCTTATGTTGCCATTTCTGTAAAAGTCACACACTGTACTGAACTCAAGATTTACCCTCTGTAACAGGTAGTTTTATGTGTTGACTTGGTTAAGGAATGCCCAGATAGCAGTTAAACATTATTTCTGTGTATATCTGAGGGTGTTTGGGGTAAAATAACATTTAATTGAGGACTGAGTAAAACATCTGCCCTCAGCTGGTTTAAGGGTACACCATCCAATCCATTGATAGCCTGCAAACAATGTAATGTAGAAAAGAAGCGAACTCATTCAATCTTACCCAGGGCTGAGACAGTCATCTTTTACTGTTCTTAGACCCACAAACTTCCAGCATTAGATCCACTGACTCTGATGCTTCTCACACATTGAGCCTCTGGCCAAGAGCTTATTTTCTCTGGAATTCCAGCTCACAATGAACGATAGCCCTGGCTTCCCTGACTCCCTTTATTTTAGATGGCAGGTTGCAGGACTTCTCACCCTCCATAATCAGGTGGGCCATTTCTCATAACTCCTTCCCCTTATATGTCTATAGATGCTCCAGTCGTCCTGTTCCTCAGGGGGATTCTATCTAAACGCTCTCTCACTTACCTTTCCTGGCTCAGACATGCCCACTCCTCACTCCCATATATACCTACTTTTATCGTGATGTCATCTGGTCCCCAAACACCCACCTTCTTTCTTATTTCCAAAGCATCGAATACCAATCCCTGGTTAAATTCTTCAGTATTCCACAACAATGAAAGGGCCAGCATTCCTTGAGAGAATGCCTTGAACATCTCAGTGCCAGAGAGCAAACACTTTGCCATGCTCTTGTGACTTAAACTCTGTTCAGGACATCAGTATTGACTTATTTAATGTTTATTCACCAAAAGGTCATACCTTGTGATAAGGAACATTTTAAATTAAAATATAACCAAGATCCTGACACAATGAATAAGCTTAATTTTATATGATAAGGAAGCCAGGACTGATAATTATTATCTACAGATTACCTACACATTGTTTGACATTGTATGCATTCTTTTTAAGGATTTTTTTTTGATAAATTGCTTCAGTGTGAACCTAGTTCTGAGCTCAAGATGGATATAGAACTTTCTGTTTGTAGAGTTTCTAGTATATATAGTAGACAGACATATACTGTCTGTCATAGTTGCAAGGAACTAACATACTAGTTTACCCCTTCCCCCACATTGTAATCAAACTTTATTTCATTTGTCAAATGTGATGGAGTGGCTTGTGTCACCCGGTTTCAGCCTACTCACACACTTCTCTTAGCCAATTGCCCAAATCCACATTCACTGCCTCTGGCACATTGAAGTCTGCCATGGAGTGCTTATTCCAGCCCAGATAAGCAAATATTAAAAATGGTGGGGAGGTAGAGCTATAAAAACAGAGCTAAATGGATATCAAGATGAAAGAAAAAAAAATGAAAGGGAGAATTTAAACTAAACCTCAAAGAGGTTTTAAAAAACTTGCTCTATGTCATACAAGTGCAATATCCAAAATTGAACCCCAGTGTGTTGTCTGAGCACCATGTAACCTCAGTCACAGGTGCGCCCGTTAGTTTTCCTATCCTGCACCTCACAGCTATGTAGCCTTGAGCATGTCCAAACTTCCAGAATGATAGTTTACCTAAAGCATGCCCAAAATGCCCAAATAGTTGGCTAAACCATTTTTTTTTGAAAAACACAGGAGTGGGCTGGAGAGATTGCTCAGTGGTTAAGGTGTTTGCCTTCAAAGCTTAAGGACGCTGCTTCAATTCCTCAGAACCTATGTAAAGCCAGATGCACAAGGTGGCCCTTGTCTAGAGTTCATTGCAGTGGCTGGAGGCTCTGGTGTGCTCTCTCTCTCTCTCTCTCTCTCTCTCTCTCTCTCTCTCTCTCTCTCTCTTTCCCTCTCTCTCTCCCTCTTTCCCTCTTTCTCTCTCTTTCTTTCTCTCTCTCTCATCTCTCTGCCTCTCTCTCCCTCTTTCCCTCTCTCTCTTTCTTTCTCTCATCTCTCTGCCTCTCTCTTCTTTCTTTCATAAATTAGTAAAATATAAAGTAAAAAACACTGAATTAATTACATGTAAAGACTTTTGTGACCTTTTGCCCATAGCTGAACAAACATTTGTCACTTAGACATGCTCTGATAAGCTACACTGAGAAATTCTGAAAGAAAAAAAAACACATTCATAATCACTCCAGTATTTTATCCTCAATCCCTTATGAAGCCAAATGAACCCCAATGTCAAGTAAATGTAATAAAAAGTAGGTATTGATTACCTTAAATTCAAAATCTTCCTTACTATGAACTATGAATTATGCTTGGATCATTTATCTATGTAAAAACACAGTGTTCTGGAGACTACCCAGAACTTCTTTTTGTGACAAAAGAAAGTACATGCATTTGATTGGACTGTATCGCACCATCCGTTTATCTTGAAAATTGATCGGAAACATTACCTCTCTGGATGTGCCCCAGAGGCCTAAGGCATTCATCACAGAGAGTACAGGGGATTCTGAAGGCAGGGAGCTTTGACTCAAAGCAACTTCCATTTTACACTCCACTAATCTACGTGTGTGCTTCTAAATCAAGTCTTAAAACACTGACTTAAGGCAGGAGTCAGACAGGCTCTGCACTTTTCAAGATAAGAAAGTTGACTCTGATGCCCTCTTGACAGTGAATTTAACAACAAAAAATATTGGATT
>PVHP010046654.1:0-13207 GCA_004024765.1 Zapus hudsonius | reverse complement strand
AACAACTTTGTGACCCAAAACTTACCACCCCTGGTCCTTAGATTTTTGTATAACAACTCAGGGCTTCTGGGCACCACATGATTCACTCCCATAGATCAGTAGTAGGAGTGCAGGCTTCTGCTTGCAAGTGCATGGGGTATTGATCCACACACATACTTGCTTTCACTATACACGTGCAAGCCAAAAAATGTGACCACTCAGGTTGCTTAAAGTTTGTGGCTTAATTCTATCAATCAGTAACATCATTGCTACTGTTTTAATTCTTCCTCATAGTCTCAAGTGAATTTCAGTATCCAGACAGAAGACAATAAGGTCGTATTACCAACCACATTTTCTAATAATGGCACATTCTCTTACAGAATAGCGATCTTGTTTTTTGGGTGCCAGCATCCACTTCCTAACTTATACTAATTTCAGTGAAGAAAACCATCAAATTTGAATGATTCACTGTTTAATTGAACATGCATTCAAATTGAACTTGAGAATAGTCTATGTTAATCACTGATAGGATATCAGTATTTATGTTACAGAAGCTGTCAAGAGACACATCCAATAGGAGTATATACTTAGCATATGGATGCAGTCCTGAGAAGACTGTAAATGTGACTGCCCAGAATATGATGTGAAGGTGTAGCTAAGTGCATTTGAAACAGATAAACACTTACCAAGCAGGTGAAGTTCTATGCTGTAGTGACAATGCATAAAAACAAGTAAGCCACAAAAACTTCTAAGTCAGTCGAAGGGCATCACATGAAGAAGTCAGAGTAATCTCATGGCAAATCTATGGAAACAGTTGGGTACAAGAATGGGAATGGAATTTTTGTCACTGAAGATCTTTTTAAAGTGTGACGGTTAAGCAATCCAAGAAATGGAAACATGACAGTTAAGTGAATGTCTAGAAACAGGGCATTCTGGGTAGAGTACAATTAACATCTGTTAATTACTTACCAGTTAACTTCCTGAAGGATTAGGAAGCAGGAATTGAGAGACCTTACACATTATTGTAACGCATCAACAAGAAAGTATCTTAAGTGCAGGCAGATGACAAAAATCAATAAAATATATTCTTGGGGATGGGGAGATGGCTCAGAGGTTAAACATGCTTGCTAGTAGCCTAGATTCAATTCCCCATTCATGTACATGAAATTGGACAGGCATTTCTTTTAAGTGGCAAGAGACCCTGGGATCTCTCTCTCTCTCTCTCTCTCTCTCTCTCTCTCTCTCTCTCTCTCTCTCACACACACACACACACACACACACACACACACACACACACACAAACACACACAATATAAATAAATAACTTCTGAATCCCTTGTCACTAAGGCTTGCTTCAGTACATTTTTAAAGTTATCTCACAATTGGGAAAATGCTACATGCTGCTACATCTAATATTTGCACACTAGCATTTTAGAATAGCAAAAAAAATTCTGTTTACCTCATTATTTTATCCACTCATTATTTCTACCTGCATTTTTATTTTTTATTTTTATTTTTTTTACAATTGTTTTTTTATTGTCCATAATGAGTTACATTGTTTAGTGGGTCAACAATGAGTTGTTATTCCTAATTCCTCATTGTCCCCCTTCCCCATCCCCAGTCAGCTGGATATCCTCCTCCATGGGCATCTGGATCAGTCTCTGTGGTAGGGTACCATGGATAACCTAGTATTCAGCTGGGTTCTCCTGACCCAAGTGTGTTGATACTGAAGGGTGCCATGCCTCTGCTATTCTCCCCCACCACGGCTCTCACAATCTTTCCGCCCCCTCTTCTGCTCAGTTCTCTGACTCGTGGTGGGTGAGTATTAAGGATGCTTTAAGGTTGTGAGCTTAGGGGTTTTTGTGTCGAGATTCGTTGGTTTCTGTCTCACTGGCTTATCCTGTGTTGATTGAATGGCTGTGGCTGTGGGTCCCTTGTTCATCCCGTCATTCTCTGCAGGGTTCCCTATGGACCCTCCACGATATGACTGTGGTGGCTCATCTCTTGCCAGGATCTCAGCTTTCTGCCTGCGGTCAGTTTGTAGGGTTATATGGGCCACAGCTCTCTTGCTGTATCCTACAAAATACAAACACAATCTCCATCGGAGAGTGAGATCAGTATAGGTTAACAAATATACACCATTCTGAATTACCTAGCTTCTATTTTTAGTAGCCTCCCCATCAGTCACTCGCATAGTGCAGCTTTACTTGGGAGCCCAAGAGTATGGGATCCGGTGCATATCGCCCTGAATCCCTATCAACCCATCAAGGGTTCCCCCTCACTGAGTGGAATATTTGGCCGAATTTAATAGCTGTTGATTGTCTCCCCCAGCCCCAGGCTCCTCCATTGCACAAGTGCTCCTTTCTTGGTTTGCTTTTCTCTCCTAGTAGGAGGTGTGCACAGCCTACTCATGGCTGCAGACTGTGTTTCATGCCAGTGGTCTGTTTACTCCAGCTGCCGTTGATCAGCTTCCCCTGGCAGCTTGTGTAGTGCCTTCCAACACTGCACTAACTGCCATCTGGGGACTAGTTACCCTTCCAGACCACGAAGGGTCTCTCGATTCTAATCGATGGAATTCTGTGATTTCTTTGGCAACACGGTTTTGCCTCAGGCCTGGTGGGGGCATTGAAGGGCTTTGACAGAATTCTCTCTTGTTTTCAGAACCACATGGGTCACTTTGGTCAACAGCTCAGTGAGGGAAGGAACTGGTGACTGGGACCAGGGGTTGTCAGACTGATCAATTATTCACAGGCTTAGACTCTCTCCCCTACTACTCATGGCCCCTCTTGCCAGTCGACGCCCACTACTTGCTCAATAGGTTATAGTATGCTCGTGAGGATTTTATGTTTTTGAACCTAATTTGATTTAGCCTCATGCTTAAGCCATTCCCCTCCCCCATCCCTTACCCCTTATTCATAACCTCTCACTTCTGTCTACCAGTGTGCGTAGAGTTTACGGTTATTCTGGTTAAGGACTGCATGAGGGAGAATATGCGGCGTTTGATTCTCTGTTCTTTTGAGTGTTGGCTTAGTAAGATCTGCTCAAAGTCAGATAATTTTTTCCTAAATTTTGATATGTCATTTTTCCTTTCAGATGAGTAGAATTCCATCCTGTAAATATACCACAGTTTCGCTGTCCATTCCTCCAATGGATGGGCATTTGGGTTGATTCTAATTCTTGGCTATTATAAATTGAGCTGCTATAAATATAGTTATACAAAAGTTTCTGCATCAAGATGTGACATCTTGCGGGTAGATGCCTAGTAGAGGGATAGCTGGGTCCATTGGTAGTTCTATGTCCATTCTGTCTAAGAGTCTCCACACTGCTTTCCATAGTGGTTGAACGAATTTGCAATCCCACCATCAGTGAATGAGGGTTACTTTTTCCCCCGCATCCTTGCCAGTAACGATTGTTGTTGGTTTTCTTTATGATTGCCATTCTGACTGGGGTAAGGTGGTACTTCATTGTGGTTTTGATTTGCATTTCCCTGATGCTTAAGGATGCTGAGCACTTTCTTAGATGGGATAAGGCCATTTGTGTTTCCTCCTCTGTGAATTCTCTGTTGAGATCAGTGCCCCATTTTGTGAGGGGGCTGTTTGAGATTTTATTATGTATTTTTTTTGAGTTCTCTGTAAGATCTGGAGTTTAGGCCTTTGTCTGAGCTATAGCTGGTAAAGATTGTCTCCAAATTTGATGGGGGTCTGTTGGCTCTGAGTATGGTTTGTTTGTCTGTACAGAAGCTTTTGAGCCTGATCAGGTCCCATTGGTTAAGTGATTGTTGCATTTCCTGGGCTGCTGGAGTTTTGCTCAGGAAATTTTTACCTACTCTTATTTCATGTAGAGTTCCTCCTATTTTTTCTTCCAGGGTGTTCAGGGTTACAGGATTTATATTGAGGTCTCTGATCCATTTGGAATTGATTTTTGTGCACGGTGAAAGGAGTGGGTCTATTTTCATTTTTTTACATATGTTTATCCAATTTGTCCAGCACCATTTGTTGAAGATACTGTCTTTGGCCCAGCGTACATTGTTGGCCCCCTTGTCAAAGACCAAAAAACTGAAGTTACTTCCATTTAAAGCTGGATCTTCAATTCTATCATGTTGGATAGTGACCCAGTGCGGTGGTTTATATCAACCAGACCTAGAATCACTTGCGAGGGTTATTAGGGATTATCTTGATTAGTAGGTTAATTAAAGAAGACCTTAACTGTTGTGGTGCCATTCCATGAGGTGGGATTCTGGACTATATAAATAGGAGAGAGCTGGTTAAGCACTGGATTTCCTCACTCCCTGTCTCCTCACTGTTCACCAAATGTGACCAGCTACCTCAGACTCCTCCTGCCAGGCTTTTCCAGCCATGATGGACTATAAGAAGTCTTACATGAAATAGACCCTTCATTGCTGATTTTCATTGGGTGTTTTTCCCAGCAATGAGAAAAGTAATGAATACAGTCAGCTAATAATGGCTATGAACCCAGTTGTATCAGGTTAGAACTCTTTTTAATGGGATTTTAAAACAAGATACTGATGCTTTCTGTGTTGCTTTGCCCCAGCCAGAAATTCTTCTGTGTACCACTGGACTGTGAGCGAACTGTCACTTCCCCTAGGACCTATCTGGATGAGGTTTGTCATCGACCATTTGTAGCTTCCTGAATACACTGGTGATGATGTATCTCAGGTTGGTCATAAGTTTCAGCTTGAGTAGATATTCATGAGCCTTTACAGTCATAATCAGGTAACAATGCCCATACTTACAACTACAGTGTCCATAATACAGTCTGCCCTCCCAAACTGGGAATCCTATATCTGCACATAGAACCAATAACTTAGAAAATACTTGTCTATAAGAGATCCTTGTATGCTTTTTCTTGTATTGTTTTTTAATCAACACATTACTTGCTTTGCTTTAGGTATTAGTAAAGAAGTTATCTAGACATGGCTTAAAGTATACAAATTATGCATCTTGTTTATATACAAATACTGTTACTTTTTTATGAGGATATCGAGCAGATATAGAGTCCTTGGATCCATTCTTTATGAATACCAAAGGAGGATTGTTATTTGAACTGAGGTTTTGACATGTTAAGTAACACATAGGGAATGATTGATCTCAGATGTAACTCTGGACCTGACTGACCTGATTCTGGTTGTGAGTCACTGTGTCTGGCGTGTGAGACCTCAAAGGTTATGTGTCATTGAGAATTCTAAACATATAAATTTGAGTAAAGAGCTTTTGCTTTCTCTTCTAAGACAAAGATGTCTGAAATTTTCAACCACATGTCCTTTAATGGCATGTGCCCTCTAGAGCTTCCTCCCATGTAAGACCTCAGAGATATCCCCAAAGTAAACTTCAAGGGACAGGCACAGGTCTTGCTCCACTCAAGAATCAGGTGTGTATGTATGCTTTGGTTAGTGTCAAGGCATCTTCCTTTGTCTAAGTTCTTTGTCTTCTGTCTGCCTACTCTCAACAGGAGGGACTGGTGGCATTGGCATTAAGTGCTCTAGTTGAGGAGCTTTCTTGCTGGTGGCTCCCACCCACTGAAGCTTTCCTGACCCTGTGTCCTGTACTTCACAAAGCCATAGGCAGGATCTTCCTGTGGAGAATCTGGCTACTGAAAGTACATTGTGAGACACTCTTAGGGGCTTATAGGTAGCCATCATTCTCTGGGGCACAAGGAGTGGTGGAGACATGGACTTCATCCTGCAAAGAGATATCTGTGCCAGAAGAGAAAGTCGGTACCCCATAGCCAAATGCTCTACCACCATGTATTCATCAACTTAGGAGCAAAAGTCGTCTGTAAAATGGATAGATCTGGAAAATATGGTACTGAATCAACCCGGGCTTGGAACAACAAAAGCCACGTGTGCTCTGTGATAGTGGTTCCTAGCTTGGAATTTTCAGATTCGTAGGCAACTTTGAATAAGCATCAGTGGGGCCAGGAGGCTAGAGAGGAGCTCTAAAAGGGGTGTGAGGGGAAGGGATTAAGGAAAAAAAATAGTAGATAATAAATAGAAGGTAAAATCCTGGGGTGTGGGAGGATCAGGTGGGGTCAGGGAGGGAGAAGTAGAGAATGTTAGCCAAAACTAAAGATATCATGAAAAAGCTATATGTAAACCTACTTTTTGAGGCTAATTTAAAATATGATAAGAAGGAATTTAGGCAAAAGGACCCAGTGGGGATGATGCTGCCCCAGACGCTGTAGGTTGTTACAGGAAAAATCCTATTTCCAAGGGTGTGATGCCACCCAGTGGGTTGTTAAATCTGAGAGGCCCTGAGCCTCCCCAAACGGTACAGGATATTGGCCTTGCTTTTTGTTGCCCAGCAGAAATAGCTGGTAAGGCACCATTGCTGATGATAGCACATGCCTTGATTGCGGGAAACCATGAATTTAAGCTGGAATTGTGCTTGAACCCTCCGAGCTCACTGTCCTAATGCTGGAAAATGGCTATGCTGGCTGCTGAGGAAGCAACGTTACCAACAGTCTTACCCAGCAGTGGACCTTGAGAACTGCCCAAGCAAACAGACAGGCAAGGTGTGCCCACGGGTGCAATAGCGGCATGACTGTTATGGGGGTAACCAACTACTCTCCGATTTGATTTGAAGCCCACTCCATGGGTACTAAAATTGTACTAAATATCTAGTTAAAATCTTATGGCTAACAAGCTTAAGCCATAGAAGGAAGCGACTACTATATATTTTTATTTTGTTTTTGTGGTTTGCTAAATAAATATGTTGTGGCAGCTAAGTGGACCAGTAAATATTTCTGTCTGTAGATAAGTGTTACTCTCACTTTGGTCAGAGAAACATCTACTACTGGGGTGACTCAAAACCCATCAAAGTGTTGGTAATAAGTGACTGTTATGTGTTCAGTACTAAGACTCTCTCTCTCTCTCTCTCTTTCTTTCTTCCTCTTTTCCTCTCCCTCTCCTCTTCCCAAGGCCCAGAGAACATTGGAAAAGAAGGGGCATTTATTCTCAGAGATGTAATCTCTTAAAGTAGAATCAACAAAGGGTTCTATATAAATCATTTTCTAAGTATGCAGCTAAATTTCCTAGTTGAAATCAACTTAACTTGAAATAACACTATGAGGTTTTAAAACCCAAACTGATTGGTTAAGAGAATCTGATGTGTGATCAATAGGCCACACCATTTCTTGCTCTACAGATGGCCCAATGACTATGGATATGATCCTGGGAGGTCAGTGAACACACGTAGACATCAGATGGAAACTACTGAGTAGCTCAAGAAATGACTAACTTATGGATATCCCAGTTTTTTTTTATCTTTAGTTACAAAATAAAAGGACACTTATAAAATATACACATTTGCTAAATGTATATAAATATATAAGAATAACACAACATTAAACACTCAGAAAATCTCAAATAACACAAAATGTTTTCCATGCCCAGCAAGATACATATGTCATTATGAGACCCCCCCATAATACCATATTGCATGTAACAGAACATGGATAATTGATTTCATTGAAGTAACCAATGGTTTAAAAGTACTAATTTTATTAAATTCATAGCAATTATGAAAAATTATGAAACATCATGTCAAAGTAACAAGAAAAACTTTTGTCATTCCGTGGCTTAGTTGGGGAGTTGCAGCACACATCAACTCCCTGTTCTTCCACGGAGCTGGGTGAACAGAGCCTTCCAGCACTGCACTAACTCTGGGGGCTGGTTACCATTCTAGACCTCGAAGAGTCTCTCAATGTTGACAGATGGCTTTCTGTGGTTTCTTCAGCAACAGGATCGTACATCAGGACTGGGGTAGGTATTTGGGAACTTTGACAGAATCCTGTCTTGTTTTTGGAACCTCATCAGTCACTTTGCTCAACTGCTCAGTGAGCGAAGGAGCCATTTACTGGGACCAAGAGTTGCCAGACTGATCAATTTTTCATGGGCTCAAACTCTCTCCCCTTCTATTCATCACCCCTCTTGCCAGTTGATGCTCATTACTTACTCAATAGGTTACATTATGTAAGTGAGGATTTTATGATTTTTGAACTAATTTTGGTTTAGCTTCATGTTTATGTCATCCCCCTCCCCCCGCCCATTCCTTACCCCTCTACTAATGTGGCGGATTACATTTATTGGCTTCTGTATGTTGAACCATCACTGCATCCTTGGGATGAAGTCGACTTGGTCAGGGTGAATAATATTTTTGATGTGGCTTTGTGTCCGGTTTGCTAGGACCTTGTTTAGGATTTTTGCATCCATGTTCGTCAGGGATATGGCCATAGAGTTTTCTTTTCTTGTTGCATCCTTGCCTGGTTTGGAAATTAGGGCGATGCTAGCTTCATAGAAGGAGTCTGGAAGCCTTCCCTCTTTTGCTATGCCCCTAACAAGCTTCAGAAAGAGTGGTTTCAGTTCTGTAATGGTTTGGTAGAATTTGGCTGAGAAAGCATCTAGTCCTGGGCTTTTCCTTTTGGGGAGGTTTTTGATTACATATTCAATTTCCGTGGATGTGATAGGTTTATTTAGAATCTTTATTTGCTCTGGGATAAGGTTTGGTAGTTGATAGGTGTCCAAATTTCATCCATTTCTTCCAGGTTCTCTAATTTTGTGGAGTAGAGGTTTTGAAAGTATATCCTGATGATAGTTCTAATTTCTTCGGGGTCTGTTGTGATCTCTCCCTTGTAATTTCTGATTTTGTTGATTTGGGCATTCTCGGTTCTTTGATTAGATTGTCCAGGGGTTTGTTAATCTTATTAACTTTTTCAAAGAACTAACTCTTTGATTTATCTATTTTTTAACTTGTTTTCTTCATTTCCAATTCATTAATCTCAGCTCTTATTTTAATTATTTCCTTGTGTCTTGAGTTCCTAGGGTTGGATTTTTCCATCTGTTCCAGTGACCTCAGGTGGGTGGTTAGGTGGTTGATTTGAGACCTCTCTGTCTTTGTTATGAAAGCATTTAGCACAATAAATTTCCCCCTTAGGACTGCCTTCATTGTGTCCCAGAGTTTCTGATAGGATATGTCATTATTATCACTTATTACTAGGAAATTCTGAACTTCCTTTTTGATTTCTTGGATGACCCACTTGTTGTTTAGGAGCATATTGTTCAGGTGTCAGTAGTTGGTGTAGTTTCTGAATCTTCTACCATTGTTAATTTCTAGCTTTAATCCATTGTGGTCTTATATGATGCAAGGGGTTATATCAATCTTCTTAAATTTGTTGAGGGAAGATATATGACATACGTAGTCAATTTTGGAGAAGGTTCCATGTGCTGCTGAGAAGGATGTATATTCTGTGTCCTTGGGGTGGAACATTCTATAAATATCTGTCATCCCTAGCTGGTCTATGGTGCTGTTGAACTCTGTTATTTCCCTGCTGACCTTTTGCTTGGATGATCTGTCTAGAGATGACAGTGGAGTGTTAAATTCTCCTAGTATAATGGTGTTGGTATTTATATCTGTTTTGATTTAGAGTAAATTAAGCTTTATTAACTGAGGAGCCCTTGCACTTGGTACATACATATTTAATATAGTGATGTCTTCTTATTGGATTGTTCCCTTGATGAGTAGGAAGTGGCTATAATTGTCCTTTTTTATTGGTTTTTATTTAAAGTCTATTTTGTCTGATATTAGAGTAGCCACACCTGCTTTTTTATTATTCCCACATGCCTGGAAAATTGTTTTCCATCCTTTTACCTTTAGTTGGTTACTATCCTTAGAGATAAGCTGTGTTTCTTGAAGGCAACAGATGGAAGTGTCCATTTTTCTGATCCACCTTGCTATCCTGTGCCTTTGTACAGGAGAGTTAAGCCCACTTACACTCAAAGTTATGACTGTGAGGTTTGCTTTAAGCCCTGCCATGTTGGAGGGATTATGGACATTGATATCTGAGCTATTGTTGTTAGCTCTTTGGTGTCACCGTGCTTGGTCTCTATTCCTTTCCTGGGGTCGGTTGCTTGACTCGTCTGCTTAGAAAATCTCCTGTAGTATCTTCTGTAGGTTTGGCTTTGGGTTCAAATATTTATAGAGCAGGCTAATATCATGGAATACTTTCATTTCTCCATCTATTATGATGGATAACTTTGCTGGGTACAATAGTATAGGTCGAAAGCCATACTTCTTTAGGCCTTGAAGAACTGTATTCCAAGCTCTTCTGGCTTTTAAGGTTTCTAAGGGGAAGTCTGAGGTGAGTCAGATGGGATTGCTTTTGTAGGTGATGAGTTTCCTTTCTCACACTGCTCTAAGGACTTTCTCTTTACTCTCTATGTTTGGCATTGTAACTAGGATATGTCTTGGAGAGGTCCTTCTTTGGTCCAATCTATTTGGGGTCCTGTGGGCATCATGTATATGTATGGGTTTTTGTCTTGCAAGATAAGGAAAGATTTCATGAATAATTCTGTTGAAAATATTTTCTATGCCCGTAGCCTGGTTGTCTTCTTCTTCTGGGATCCCCATGATCCTGAGATTAGGTCTTTTTATGGTATCCCACAGGTCCCTTGTGTTTTGTTCACTTGCCTTTTGAACTTGATCACATTTCTGATTTCCCTTTCATTCTCTGTTTTATCTTCTACATCTGAGGTTTTGTTTCCCTAGTCATTGATTCTGTTTGTGAGGGATTCTAGAGAGGTTCTTAATACTTCAATTTGGTTTTTGTTTTTTGATACTTCTTTTTGTGTTGCCTCTATCATCCTTTTGAGATATGTCTTTTATTTAAAGGTTTGATTTACTTACTTCTTCCTGGTACTCATGGTTAAATTTTCTCATGTCTTCATTTAATTTGGATAACTGGTTCTTGAGACCGTCTGTTTGCCTTTAGTTCAATCTCTGATCTGCTTAAGTCCATTTGATTCTCCTCTATGATATTAAACCTGGTGGCAAAGCTTGTTATCTGACTTTCTACTCTTTCCAAGTGTTTATCTACTTTGTATTCCATGACCAACATAAACTTCTCCATAGAATCTGTGCTACTATGATCTGGGCTTAGTGTCATGTCATCCTGGGCCTGCATCTGCTCTCTCTCTCTTTTTAGCATTGTTGTTTTCTTCATACTTGGGACTTGGGGGATTTTGCATGGTTTCCTCAGCTGGTGCATTCTTCTTGCACTGAGATCTGCACATTTCAATTCCACTTTGGGTGATTGGGGGGATGTCTTTCACCTGTCTACACTTCAATAATGTGGACAGTGTGTGTGTGCCAGGCTCCACAGAGAGGGTTGGGCACTCACGTGTTTTATCTGGTAGTGTGTGTGCCCTCAGATCAGTGGCTGGGCTGGCAAATGTGGTGGCAAGGGTGTCCAAAGGTATTGGGACTTAGTGCCCCTTCAAGCTGGTGGTCCTGTTGGCTTGAACAGGGGAGGGGGAGCTGTGTCTGCTGGGATAACTGGCAAAATCTGCAGCCTTCTATATGGCAACAGGTGCATGCCTAGGAAGCACTGGTGGGGCTATGGGCCTGTAGTGCCCTTGGACAGGGTGTTGTGCTCAATGAATGTGGGGTGGGGATTGAGGTGGTATGTGCTCAGGTCAGGAGGCAGCAGTGAGGGGACACTAGTGTATGGCAAGGTTTTATGGGAGAGGGTGGAGCAACTCGCAGACCTTTTCAGAGCTGGAAATTTCAGGACAGCCCTGTTTAGGTTGGAGCTGCACCTGTCCATAACCCACAGGAGGCAGTTCCACCCTTCCACAATAGGTGGCATGCTGCGTCTACCCAGGATTCAAGGGAGACAGTCCTGCCCGTCCCCACTACCCAACTTAACCCCCCACTTAAAGACCTTTAATGATGAGTCGGGAGAGCCGCTTCTCCTGATGTCCTCAGATCTTACGTGGGCTTGGCACTGTTACTGTGACATAGCTGTGAGGGGCACACATGGGTGCCACAGGTGCTGGGACCTGATGGAGGCTCAGGACCTGACGGTGGGCGCTGGTAGGTGACTGATGGAGCCCTCAGGAGAGGATCTTTTGCAGGGAAGTCTTCCTTGTGTGTGGGGTGGAGGACAGAGCCTGGGCAGAGGAGCTCGTGAAGGGTTGTCTCCCTCCACATTGCCTCAGTGGGGCCAGCAAGGGTGGGCTGGCTCAATTTCTTGCTTGTATGGGGAGAATGCTCCACGGCTCTTGGAAGATGTGGGGTTTGCTCTGTTCAGAGGTGGTGTAGGGGTATAGGCCCTCAGTAATGGTGCAGGGGAGCAGGGTGCAGCACGGGAGCACAGGAAACAGGGGGGTGGAGGGTGGGGTGCCAAACCCTTGGTAAACTTCTGGGGGTTGGAGTGGCGTGAGCTCCACGTGCAATCGGGGGTCTGCAGGCTGGGCTGCAGCGGGGTAACTTGGCCTCAGGAAGCATTGATCTGATTGCGATTGCAGCTTACAGGCTGTTCACCACCATTGGTTACTTCTGTCTCCCATAGTGCTGCATGCAGCCATTACTTTCTTCCAGCTTTCTGTCAGCTGGTTAAAAGGGAGGAGGTTTCCTGCTCAGCCCCAGGTTGATTTCTCAGTGGCCTGCAGCCCAAGCATAAGTGGTCTTCAGCAATAGGATCTGACCATCTCATTCTGGTTACCAACCAAGAGCCTTGGCAATGGACTACAATGTTGGGGGGGGGGGCTTAGGAACCTCCTTGGCCAACAACTCACTGGAAGATAGCCCATCCCTGGCACTGAAGTTTTTCTAGTAACAATCTATGGCTTCTAGGTGTTCCATTATCCAAAGAAGTACGTTTAAATATGGCTTTTACTATACACCTCTTAAATTTTGACTGTGAAATGTGCATGTGTGGGCCCTCCAGCAGACCAGGAGACACTTATCACAGTTGGAGGGTGGTACCTCAGAACCATCCAGGTGCACTGTCCAGATGTGAGACGGCAGTGGTCTGGGAGCACATGAACTGTGGGGTCTTCACTCACACAGGACCCCTGAAGCTGGTGTGCATCAAGGAAGCTCCTTCAGGCTCAGAGCTCTGGGTCTTCCACTGGAGACCACTCAGCATGCCTGTGAGAGAAGAGGTAAGACAGAAGACAAGCATGGCTCTGTGAAGGTCCTGTGAGCATCCTCTTAGGATGCCACCCATGTGCTCTCCCACATCTGAGCAATGTGTCTGCATGACTAGCCAGGGAAGGTGAATTATCTCTGAGAAGTTTGCTTAGAAGGAACAGAATGTTCTGGAATGCAGTCCTGGCATGAAAATGAGATTTTATTTCCTAAGCCATTTTCAAGTAGGTGCAATCTAGTCTCAAGCACCTTGGCTGGTGGCCTTTGTGAGCCCCTGAGTG
>PVHP010046653.1:0-13210 GCA_004024765.1 Zapus hudsonius | reverse complement strand
AAAAAAAAAAGTTAAAAAGGAGGAGGAGCTGCTGAGTGTGGTGGCTCAAGCCTTTAATCCCAGCCAGCACTCAGGAGGCAGAGGTAGGAGAGTTGCCATGAGTTCGAAGCCAGCCTGAGACTACATAGTGAATTCCATGTTGCCCTATGATGCCCTTGGGTACTACCCCTCCATGTGCGGAGCCCAAGGCACGTTGGCCAACATCACACAGCTAGTGAATGGCAGGGAGATTTCAAACACAGAACATTTCCCTCTACCTAGAATCCTCTATTGCTGGAGGTCCTGAGCAAGGAAAGAAATAGAGCTGAGGGCCTGGGGCTCGTGGCTAAAGGCATTTGCTTGCAAAGCCTGACAATGTGGGTTAGATTCCCCAGTACCTATGTAAGGCCCGATGCACAAAGTGGTGCATATGTCTGAAGTTCTTTTGCAGCAGCAAGATGCCCCTGTGCACCCATTTTCATCCCCCCCCAATAAATTTTAAAAACATTTTAAAGCCAGGTGTAGTGGCACACACCATGAATCCAGCACTTGGGAGGCCTAGGTAGGGGGATCTCTGTGAGTTTGAGGCCAACCTGGACAAGAGTTAGTTTCAGGTCAGTCTGGACTAGAGTGAGACCCTGTCCCTGTCCAAACAAAAAAGCGTTAGGAAAAGCTGGGGGGGGGGTTGGGAATCAGCTCCTGAATATGTAGGAAACATCCCCAGAATGTGTGTTCAGATCCCCAGGAACAGGGCTGATGCAGGGCTCCTGCTCCTCAAATTTCACATGCCATCCTGGTGGGCGGGGGTGCTGCGCTCTCTGGGGAAGGACTGGGGACGCAAGCAGGGTAAGAAGCAGGCTTTCAGCTCAGCTCCGTTTGCAAACTCCTCGGGACTATGCTTCATATCCGCTAGTCTTTACAGTTCAGTCTCTCGCGTAGGCCTTGGCATCCGCAGGAGCACACTTTCTGGAAATGGGCCATCTCCACCGCCAAGCTCCCCGAGCACCTTGGGCTGCAATGGAGACGCATTGCCACTAGGTGGGTTCTGGAACCTGCGTCAGTCTATGGAGACCAACTTGCATTTTTGTTTAAGGGTCCAACTTCCCCGAGGTCTGGGTCCTGAAGGCCCTTCTGTGGAAAACCAGCCTTACTCGCCGGGAGACTCCACGTATGGGCTAGGGAGCGAGTTTAATTCCACATCACCCACTGACATCTGGAGGGAAGGGGACTCAGGACAGATAAGCTTTGGTCAAGGAAGCACGAGGCTTGGGTGGGGCCAAAGCGGAGTCTACTAGAGGCATTGGAAACCTAATGTGATGTATGGAAGGGAGGCAAGGTTTGGAAAGGAGAAGAAAACTCGGGGAAAAGAAAACCACCCATGGGAGGGACCTACAGATGATTCACCAGGTGGGCACAGGAAACAAAATGAGTCCCCAAAGTAGAGGGTCTTCGGGCATACACAGCAGAACTTCCAGAGGGACGGCCAGCCTCCGAGTACAAATCTCAGCAGGTATGCACATGTGCACCCAAGTGCAAGGCTGAATGAGGATGCCCAGGGAAGCATGTCCACCTGGTGGGTCGGAAGGGTGACTCCCTCACAGCTGACATACACCATAGGCAGATCAGCCCACACAGCTCTTGTCAGCTAGGGAGCCTGGTAAGGGGTGAGCCACACCTGGCCCGCCCACCATCACTGTGTTCCTGCTCCTTGATTTTCATTAGATGGGTCTGGAAATGGGCACACAGAGCACTGGAAATTCTAGGAAACCTCCAGGGGCTCTTTGAGCCCCTCCTAGTTGACCATGAGAATATCATAGGTAAAGAAAGGGGCCGGGGAGATTTAATTTAATGCCAGGTGGGCATGGTGGTATGAGCCTGTAATCTCAGTACTGGGGAGGTGGAGGCAGGGGTTTCTCTGGGGCAAGATGGATAGCTAGACTCACCAAGTCAGCAAGCCGGGGGTTTGAGCGAGAGATCCTGCCTCAGTCAATACGGTGGAGAGGGATGAAGACACCCTATGTCGGGCTGGAGAGATGGCTCAGTGGTGAAGGCACTTGCCTCCAGTGCCTAAGGCCCTCGGTTCAATTCCCCAGGACCCACATATGCCAGACCCACAAGGTGGTGGCTCTGGTTCTCTCTCTCTCTCTCTCTCTCTCTCTCTCTCTCTCTCTCTCTCCTTGAAAAATGAATAAATAAAATATTTTTAAAAAGACACCCTATGGGGCTGGAGATATGGCTCAGCGGTTAAGGCACTTGCCTCCAGTGCCTAAGGCCCTGGGATCAATTCCCCAGGACCCACATATGCCAGACACACAAGGTGGTGGCTCTGGTTCTCTCTCTCTCTCTCTCTCTCTCTCTCTCTCTCTCTCTCTCTCTCTGCTTGAAAATGAATAAATAAAATATTTTAAAAAAAAGACACCCTATGTCAACCTCTGGCCTCCACACGCATGCCCACATGCACACATGCAACTGCTCCCTCAAACATGTCAACACGTATGCACACCCACACTCACACCACACAAAAAAGTAAGTAAAAAGAACTAAGTTTGGGAGCAAGTATTACAGCAAGGAACCGATGTTATGGTGAGAAAAATCCAAAATTTCTACATACCACGCACGGTGACACTTCTCTTTGGGCACCGTCTCCAATCCTGACACAGATTTGTCCTTACAGGGCACAGTGGTGAATTTCAGCAGCACTCCGTGGAATAACCCTCCCAACCCTTACACAGTTTCTGTATTCCGGGTCTCATTTAGACAAAGGTGTGCACTCATCCAGATGGCGAAGGGTAAATGTTCCAAGAGATTTTATTTTAGAATACAAGAGAGGTACAAATGTATTTACAGTTATACATATACAATCAAATAATATATATCACAGTTTTGTAAATATCATTTTCGATAAATATTTACAAAGTTAAAGTGACCATTTTCTGGAAGTAGAACACAGTTTCTTGAAAACTCTATACATTTTATACTTTTATTATTAATATTATAGTTTCTTTATTTTACAAAACGCCCTAGGGGGATTCAGGTAAATGACGGCCAGGTTGGGAGACAACACCAGAGGGCGCCCAGGGCTGGAGCAGGCCGAGACGCGAGGAAGGGCACTGGGCAGGCAGGCGGGCGGGCCGGCGGAACCCGGGAGTCCCGCAGTTCCGAAGGGCTTTCGGGGCGCAAAAGCCAACCTCGGCTCCAGGCAGCCCCATCGCGTCCTCCCCTAGATGGAGTGTGCGTGGCTGGGGGAAAGTGGGGGTGAGGAACCCTTTTCCCTTCCCAAGTAGGTAATCAGAGCTGAAGGAGGTGGTACTGATCGAACTCCCGCGTTCTACACATGGGGAAACTGAGGTCCAAAGAGGGACCGAGTCTTTGCTTCAAGGGACCCTACAGTAATTTCCTTGGTGCCTCCAACTCTCAACCTGCCTGGCACACTGCGAAGGTATCCGTGCCCCGGCCTTCCCTGGGAGCCGGATGTGGGGGGACAGTGACCGAAAGGAAAACGGGGCCCCGAAGGAGCAGGTCTCTCTGGGTCTTTGCGGTCTGCCAACTCTCAAGGTCGCTCCTTCGACTCAGGACACATCAGGACACCCTTCCCGGGAGACAGAGATGGGCGCCCCCACACCCACCCACGGGGACCCAGAGGTCGCGCTCCCTCCCTCCAGGACCACGGAGCTTTCTTTGGGGCTGCAGAGGTCCCTCGGAGACCTTCATCCCCCCTCTCCCGCCACCAGCTCTACAGAAGGGAGACTCCGGGGTCGGCCCGGGATTGGGGACCCACCCCCCACTCTCGAGAGGAGGTGGTCGAGCAAACCGCTTCGGGGGATGTCGCCCTGGGACACGGGGTCTTTTCTGGGACGCCCCTACCTGCCGCGCGCGCAGACCCGCGGGGGCGCGCGGGCGGCGCTCACAGCACCATGGCGGGCAGGTGGTGCGCGGCGGCCGCGGCGGCGGCGGCGGCGGCGGCGGCGGCGGCGAGCGCGGGCGCGTGCGCGTGGGGCGCGGGCAGCGCGGGCGAGTGCGCCTGCAGCGCGGCGCTGGGCGGCCGGTGGCGCGCGCTCTTCTGGTGTGCGCGCAGGCCGGCCAGCTGCGAGTAGGCGCTCTGGCACACCTGGCACTTGTAAGGGCGCTCGCCCGTGTGCAGGCGCACGTGGTTGCGCAGCGTGGACGACTGGCTGAAGCGGCGGTTGCAGAAGCGGCACACGAAGGGCTTGTCCAGCGTGTGGATGCGCATGTGCGAGCGCAGGTTACTGCGCGAGTTGAAGCCGCGGTGGCAGATGACGCAGCGCATGCGTCCCGCGGTGCCCGCCGCCGAGTCCGCGGGGTGGAAGTCCTCTGGTCGCGCGGGCGGAGCGCGGGACGTCCCGACGGGGCGGGAGAGAGAGACAGAGAGAAAGAGAGAGAGAGAGCAGCCCCGTTAGAACCCACGCTACCTGCGCTGGGCCCCGCGCGCTCCTCTGCGCCACCGTGGGAAAGCAGCCGAGCTCTGCACGCACGCGGCCCAGAGAGTCAAATAAGATCTGGATCTTGGCTCGGCGGTTCAAGGCTCTTGCCTGCAAAGCCTTCTTCCGGCCAGGTTCCATTCCCCAGTACCCACATAAAGACAGATGCACAAGGTGGCACATGTGTCTGGAGCTCGTTGGACGAGGCAAGAGGGCCTGGCGGACCCATATTATCAAATAGATAAAAATATTTAAAAATAGATTTTTAAAAAGCTTGGATTTTAGATCGTCCTAGACCTGGGAGCTGGGAAGGGACTTGGGGAAGTGAGCCCGGCAAACCTCAGCTTTCTTATCTGAAAGGTAACATGGAAACCTACTGCATCTCTTCTTTGCTGTGTGATCCAAAAACCTGATGCCTATGGAAAAGAAGCTTTACCTGTCTTAGTTCCCATAAGAAAAGCGCCTGGGTCACCCATTGAAGGTAACAACCACGACCCCTCCCTCAGAGTTGGGTGTTTAATTAAAGTTGCGCCTTTAATCCCAGCACCGGGAGGGTGAGGATCTCTGTGAGTTCGAGGCTAGCCTGGGTTAGAGTGAGTCTGCCTCACAGGAAAACAAAAACCTTTCATTTACCTCCGTTTTCTAATTTTTGTAATGGAGGTGATAATAGCATTCAGAGAAATCATTATTTGTAAAAACACAAGCTTCAAAGAAAGGACTTTGTAAACAAATGTAGCTCATGGGCCACAGGCTGGTCCTCTAAAAATAAGAATAATCAAATTTCACAAAGGTTTTGTAGGGCCCCAAGGGGGTGATACTCATCAAAGGTTTTCATTTGTTACCCAGGGGAACCAGTTAGCCCAGTACTCAGCAGGGCATGGGTCTAGATAGAGCCAGTGCCTCTAGCATGATGGGCTGAGTCCCAGTGCCCACAGGCTGGCTCTGCCCTGCCTCCCTTCATCGGGTTTATACAGATCAGCTACTCTCTGCCAGATCCTGTACCAGGAACAGTGACAGGACGTACACAGAGCTGGAAGGGGACTCGAGATCATCTTCCAACGCCTTCCCTTTTCAAAGGAGGAAACAAGCACAGAGCCACTTCCAAGATTGCACAGCAGAACGAGAACTCAGTACAGGTTCCTACTGCCCTGCCTAGTTCTCCTGCCACCCTGCGTCGCTGTTCTTGGGTTTCCCCACCTGCCTCTATACAACCTATTCTGTTCGATGATACTGTGGAAGTTAAACCAGGGTCCTCAGAGTCCAGCCATGGAGACACCCTGGGGAATACCTACCATGCTTGTTTTTCTTCTGCTCTTCCTCCAGCCCTGGCACACCTGGGATGCCAAGGAAGGTGTTGTGTGAGTTTCCATACCACACCAGTAGCTCCTGGTCCGGAGGGATCATCTGCAGGGAAGGAGACAAGAGGTCAGGGCAGTGACAGCTGGAGGCAGAAGTCTGGGGTTGTAGATCCAGGCTCAGCTCAAAAAGATGTGGGTCCATTTCCACTGAGTGATCCGGGATGAGCTGCCTAGACATAGAAGACTCCAGAACTTCATCTCCCTCTGCTCCCCTCTCCCTGTCCAGGCAGGCCTTCTCATCACCTCTGTCCTAACTCCACCACACAGGAGTCCAGGCTGACAGTCACATGACAAAAGCCTCTCAGCAAAGGCAGTAATGGAAGACAAAGAGCTTAGACAACTTGTTACTTTACCCAGAGGAGCCAGAGTCAGCCAGCCCTTGGGGCCACAGAGCCAGATGTTTGTAAGATGTGTGGGCTGCCGGACACCCTATGGTGCCTGGCTATACCCTGCCTGATTGTATGCTGGAAATATCTCTTATTCCAAGCGCCCACATGCAGCATCAAGCCCAATGTGCTACCCTCCCCAGCACTGGTCTCTGCATGACTCCATGTGCATGGCAGATGCTAAAAAGGTAACATCTCGATCAACAAACTCCTCTGTCTCTGGAAATACTGGGAAACACAGCCTTAAACAAAATACTTCACCATGTCCTAGATCTACAACCAAGAAGCCCACAGCGGATGACCAAGCTCAGCTGCTCTCATAGATTTGCCCCAGGAAGATGATGACAGCTATTGATTAGGAGAAAGCCTGCTCCCGAGGCCTTGCTGACCATAAACACCACACATGCCAGCACAACCCATGGGGCCCTCCAGTACAAGCCAGTTATATCTCCCACGTGGTGTACTCTCCAAGTCTCAGCCAGCTAGAACAAATGGGAAGGACAATCTATCTCTATCCTTAGGCCTGGTCCCTAGAAGTGCTGGCCACAACACTGGGGGTTACCATATGAGGTGCCCAGAGAAACCTAGACATCCTCTGCTAACAGATGCTTTGTTTTTCTGATGGGTACTCTTTTACCTGAAGCCCAAGACATCACATGGGATTCCACCTAAGGGTGTCTGGAGCCACCCTAGATGGAACCCCCATCTCTGTGTCAGAGACAGGTTCTGTTCCTTCTCTTTGGGTCTGCCACATGCACTCAGAATCCTTGAGCTCACTATGGCTTTCTTCCATGTGCAGAGGGCCCTCAGAGCAGCCACAGTCCCCTCTTGAGCCAAGAGAAGGGCAGCAGGCAGGGAGGTGTAGGTGCCCTGAAAACTGTCATCCTCTTCAGACTCATTCTGGGGTCACCATGTCCTTCCTACTGGTCTATGGCCCACAAGACATCAGAACAGCCCAGGAACAGTGTGTGGCAAGATGCAGAGTGCCACCAACTCCAGAGGAAGGGTGTGAGTACGGAAAAGCCAAGTTCCATTCCCAAGTCCCTGGGAAATGAGGCAGAGTCTCAAAGAAAGCAGGCAGGTTAGGATCTAGCATGACAGAGAAGCTCCTCTGGTCATTTATGGACATGATCACCATCCCAGGGCCTGAAGGCCAGCCCTAATGGCCTGTCCTTGAGAAGAGAGGTTCATCACTGGAGGCCTGTCCTTGAGAAAAGAGGGTCAGCACTGGGGGTCTGTCCTTGAGAAGAGAAGTGACAGTCTTCTCAACCCCCTAGGAAAGTGGATAATGGAACTTGAGTATTTAAAATATGGATTGGCCCACAGGCCACCCTGCAAGATGGTCAGATGGTCTCTGTGTCACTGGGTCCATGCATGATCTCAGGCAAGTCACTTTGCTCCTCTAAGCTTGTTTCCTCCAGTGAGGGAGTCAGGGAACACAATTCTTGAGGTCCCCAACTCTATAATTCTGATTGAAAGTCACCTCTGCTGGGCATGGTGGCACATGCCTTTGTTCCCAGCACTTGGGAGGGAGGCAGAGGTAGGAGGGTCACTGTGAGCTCCAAGCCATCCTGAGACCCTCAGACTACAGAGTGAATTCCAGTTCAGTTAGAGCAAGACCCTACCTAGAAAAACCAGAAAAAAAGAAAGAAAGATAGATAAAAAGAAAGAAAAGGAAGGAAGGAAGGAAAAAAGAAAGAAAGATAGAAAGAAAGAAAGAAAGAAAGGCAGTCCCCTTCTACAATGTCTCAACCATGGTTTCAAGCCTCAGCTGAAGTCAGGCATTAACAAACTTTCTTCTTTTTCTTCTTTTTCACACACACACACACACACACACACACACACACACACCATATATATACTTGTAAGCAAAGAGAGAGTGTCAGGCATATCAGGGCCTCCAGCCACTGCAAACTCCAGATACATGCACCACTTTGTACATCTGCCATTATGTAGGTATTGGAGAATTGAATCCAGGCCAGCAAGCTTTGCAAGCAAACACCTATGACCACTGAGCCATCTCCCCAGCCCCAACTTGCAGTTCTTGTTCTTTGTTGTTGTTGTTTTTTGTTTTTTGAGGTAGGGTCTTGCTCTAGCCCAGGCTGACCTGGAATTCACTATGTAGTCTCAGGGTGGCCTCAAACTCACATCGATCCTCCTACCTCTGCCTCCCAAGTGCTGGGATTAAAGGTGTGCGCCACCACGCCCGGCTTCCAACTTGCAGTTCTTCTATAGCAGTTGGCCCTCTAAGCCGTCTGCACATAGCCCTACAGGAAATGCACTGTGAAGGGTCCCTGCTCAGCCCTAGAGTCGTGATGTTGAGGTCCACTAGGGCATCCTACCTGCCAAGAGAGAGAGATCTTTCTTTCTTTTTCAAGGTAGGGTCTCACTCTAACCCAGGCTGACCTGGAATTCCCTATGTAGTCTCGGGGTGGCCTCAAACTCATGGTGATCCTCCTACCTCTGCCTCCTGAGTGCTGGGATGAAAGGCACAAGCCACCATACTGGCCAAGAGAGAGATCTTGAATGGGTTGCCTCATGACATGCAACCTGAGTTTCTTCAACTGTAAAACAGAACAGTCCCTGTATTACAGGTCTCTCTGAATGACCGTTGTGTCCGTAGAGCCAGAGTTGCAAACCTCTCTGTGCCATGAAGAAGAGGAAAGCTCTGGTTACTATCTTCCTTGGCTTGCCAACCTCCCAGAGGAGTTGGCAATGATCTGGGCACATCTAGTCCCTGCAGTACAGCCCAAAGCACCTGCAGAGTGGCACAGAGCCACTGGCAAGGAAAAGTCTGGGTGATGGGGGAGGGGGCTATGAGAGGCAGGGGAAGGCACATCACCTGTGTAGAGAAGGGGGACTGGAGTTGTACTTACAGTAAGAGCCCAGGGGCTGAGCATGGGCTCAGGTGTAGAATACCTGCCTAGCAGGTGGAAGCTGTAGGTTCCATCCTAAACAAAAGTAAGATAGCAAAGGCTGGGCCTGAGTGCCCCAAGAACACTGGCCCTATGCCAGTGCCTCCACTCTCTGACTGCAGCTCCCCCAAGAAAAGAGCCCAGTTTCTAGTCCAGCTGTGGATGGGGGCTCAGCCAACTCCAAGTAACAGTGCCCTCAGTGGAAAATCCAGCCCAAAGACATACAGAACGGGAACCAAATACTAAGCAACACTAGCGGGGCTCTGTTCTTTCTTCTTAAAATATTTACTTATTTGACAGGAAGGGGGAGGGGAGGAGAGAGGAGGAGAAGAGAAGGGAGGAAAGAAGAGGGGAAGAGAGGAGAGGAAAGGAAAGAGAGAATGGGCACACCAGGACCTCCTGCCTAGCAAACAAACTTGTGCCACTTTATGCATCTGGCTTCACGTGGGTATTGGAGAATCAAACCCAGGCCTGCAGGCTTTGCAAGCAAGAACTTTAACTATTGGGCAATCTTCCTTGCCCTTTTTTTGTGTTCTTGCTTTGTTTTTGAAGGAGGGTCTTTCTCTGTAGCCCAGCTTGGTCTTGAACTCATGATGATGAGCTTCTGGAGTGCTGGGGATTACAGGTGAGTCACTACACCTTGCTGACTTGTCCATTTTAATTAGAAATAGCAGCTACTATTAAATATAAAATAGCTGGGCTTGGTAGTACATGCCTTTACTCTCAGCACTCAGGAGGCAGAGGTAGAAGGATTGCTGGTGAATTCAAGGCCAGCCTGAGACTACATAGTGAATTCCAGATCAGCCTGGGCTAGAGTGAGATTCTATCTCACAAAACCCAAAAAGGGGGGGGGGGCTGGAGAGATGGGGCTTAGTGCTTAAGGCACTTGCCTACAATGCACAAAGTGGTGCATGCATCTGGAGTTTGTTTGCAGTGGCTAGAGGTCCTGGCATGCCCATTCTGTTTCTCCTCTCTCTTTCTCTCTCTCTCTCTCAATCTCTGTATGCAAATAAAAAATAAGGGGTTGGAGAGATGGTTCAGTGGTCAAGGTGCTTGCCTGCAAAGCCTAATGACCCGAGTTTGATTCCCCAGTATCCTTTTAAAGCCAGATGCACAAAGTGGCTCATGCATCTGGAGTTCATTTGCAGTAGTTAGAGGCCCTGGTGCTCCTATTCTCTCTGTCTCTCTTCTATCTCTCTCTGCTTGCAAATAAATTTTTAAAAATATTTAAAAAAATAAAGCCGGGCGTGGTGGCGCACGCCTTTAATCCCAGCACTCGGGAGGCAGAGGTAGGAGGATCGCCATGAGTTTGAGGCCACCCTGAGACTACATAGTGAATTCCAGGTCAGCCTGGACTAGAGCGAGACCCTACCTCGAAAAACCAAAAAAAAAAAAATAATAATAAGCTGGGTGTGATGGCACATGCCTTTAATCTCAGCACTCAGGAGGCAGAGGTAGGAGGATTGCCTTCAGTTCAAGGTCATAGTAACTACATAGTGAATTCCAGTTAAGCCTGGGCTAGAGCAAGACCTTACCTTCAAATACCCCCAAAAAACAAAACAAATAATAAATAAATAAATAGAATTACAATGATGGGAAGGAATGAAGATCACAGTCATAAAATATTGAATTACACAAATCTTGATTTTTTTTTTTTTTTGGTTTTTCGATGTAGGGTCTCACTCTAGCCCAGGCTGACCTGGAATTCACTATGTAGTCTCAGGGTGGCCTCGAACTCATGGCAATCCTCCTACCTCTGCCTCCCGAGTGCTAGGATTAAAGGTGTGCACCACCACGCCCGGCTCTGAATATTCTTATTTTTTTTAAACAAACATTTTATTTATTCATTTTCAAGGAGAGAGAGAGAGAGAGAGAGAGAGAGAGAGAGAGAGAGAGAGAGAGAGAGAGAGAGAATACACCAGGGCCACCACCTTGTGGGTCTGGCTTATGTGGGTCCTGGGGAATTGAACCCAGAGCCTTAGGCACCAGAGGCAGGTGCCTTATCCGCTGAGCCATCTCTCCAGCCCCCTGAATATTCTTATTAAAATGATTATTTGGATTTTTTTTAATGCTTCAGAGCTGGATCCTGGCACTTGGGAAGGGGAGGCAGGAGAATCAGGAGTTCAAAGTTATCCTCAGCTACATAGTGAGTTTCAAGATAGCCTGGGCTATGTGAGACACTGTCTCAAATAAAATAAAAATAAATAAAAATTCAGGGGCTGGGAATAAAGCTGCATGATACAGCATCTATCTGCCTAGTATGGCTAAGGCCCTGAGTTTGATGTCCAGTACTGAAAAAAGTAAATATATTTTTTCCTATTTAAAAATTTTACTTATTTGCACTGTGTGTGTGTGTGTGTGTGTGTGTGTGTGTGTGTGTGCACTAGAACCTCTTGCCACTGCAAATAAATGCCAGACTCCTGCACCACTTCTTGAGTCTAGCTTAGGTGGGTTTCTTGGGAATTGAACCTGGGCTGGTATGCTTTGCAAGCAAGTGCCTTTATCTACTGAGCCATCTTTTCAGGCCCAGTAAAAAATTTCTTAAATGCAAATCTTTTAAAAAATAAATCGGGCGTGGTGGCGCACACCTTTAATCCCAGCACTAGGGAGGCAGAGGTCAGCCTGGGCTAGAGTGAGATCCTAGCTCAAAACAAACAAACAAACAAAAAACCACTTGGGGCCAACCTGCCCCAAGTGAAGTCTCATCTCAGAAATCAATGAGTAAAAACAAATAAAATAAGTGCTTCAGTGAATCAGTCTTAGCATAAGAGTTAATCACTTATTAGCATGTTTTTAAATGTCAAAAATAATTTTACTGCTGGTTGTGGCTCCGGCCTTTAATCCCAGAATTTGGGAGGCAGAAGTAGGAGGGTCTTCGTGAGTTCCAGGTCAGCCTGGGTTAGAGCAAGACCCTACCTAAAACAACAACAAATAAAAACACATATATGTTTTATAAAGGCATAAGCAAGCCATCACATAAATGAGAAGTCGCTCTCTCCTGCTCTGGGCAGCCAGCCATTGCTACTGATTCTCTGGTTGTGTTTCCTTAGAGGTTTTGTTTTGTTTTGAGACTGAAAAATAAATGCTGATTTAAGCTGTACACAAAGTAATATGAAGGGACAGTGTGACTTACATTTTTACAAGGTGCAACTAAATTTTAAAAAATAATGATCATATATCACTTCTGTAAACACGCACGGGCACACACACACACACACACACACACACACACACACACACACACTTTTTAGGAAAGGAAATCTACCAAGTAAAACACACTGGAACTGAGAATAACACATGTACCAGACAGCTAGAGTCTATGAGAGGCAGGGAGGGCACATCACCTGCACAGCCTGAGACCCCCCCCCCCCAACACACACACACATGTCTGGTCTCCACTTGCTTCCAACAAACACCTATGATGGAGCCCAGGAGCCCAAGGAATCTTCAGCTTCCTTTCCTGGTCCAGGGGCTCCTGGGATCTTTTCAGCTGACAGCCTCAGCTGTGGTGAGGGGCCCCACAGTTCCTGCCAGGCCCCTCACCAGAACTGTTCCTACTGACTGGTAGCTGGTTCTGGCCAGGCTCCACCCTGGGACTTAGTCTGAGTCAGCTGGTCACTTATGATTTGGGGGAGCAGAGATTGGCAGAGACGACACCACAAATCGAGCAATCCCAAAGGAACCAATTCCTACACCATAAAGTGCACATCACCAAATCCAGGGCAAAACATTAGCGCCTGACTGTCCCTGACAATTCTCATGGCCTCTCAGAATGTTCCTCTTAACCTTCCCATTTGGCACAGAAGTTCTGTCCTGCTCCGTGTGCTGACGTTCTATTATAGACAGGCAATGATGGGCTTTTGGGTTGTTTTCCTAATACAAATTCATGACACTCCATTGAGCATGCTCCCAGGAGGCTCTGATACCCTCCCCTTCCCCATGTGGCGCAGAGGCATATCGGTGTCATCTGGATGAACATCAATTTCCATTGTGCACAGATGTCCTGACACACCAATTAATAGAGTTCCAACAAACACATATTGACCAGGGAGGCCACATGGCATGGTGGTCAGACACTTTGCAGCAGGCAGACGCACATTCAAGTCACAGCTCAGCAATCTCCCAGAACCTTG
>PVHP010046652.1:0-13089 GCA_004024765.1 Zapus hudsonius | reverse complement strand
TCTTGTTTTTGAATCAGGCTCTCCCACTGATCCTGGAGTTTACCAGGTGCTAGACTAGCTAGCCAGTAAGCCTTAGGGATTCAGCTGTTTATCTCCCAGTGTTGGGATTACAGGTGGGTACCACCACACTGGGGTCCTCCCACTCCCAGGTAGAGTCCCACTGTAGCCCAGGCTGACCTAGAACTAACTCACTCTTTAGTTCCAGGCTAGCCTGGAACTCATGGTGATCTCCTACCTCTGCTTCCCCAGCGCTGGGATTAAAGACCTGCTCCAGCATTTTTAACATGGGTGCTGAGGATCTGAACCCTTGTCGGTGTAGTAAGTACTTAATCCACTAGACAGATACCTCGGGATGACCTTGAACAATACCTTCCTCTTCCTCTCCTTTTTTTCTTAGAACACAGCAAGAATTTTATTAGTGTTCAAAGAAAAAATACAAGTAGGACATGCTGCAAGCGAGCTGCAGGCTCCTGAGTCCACTCAGGCCAGCAGGTCTAGGAGAAGGAGGAATAGGTTGCTGAGGGCAACACATGGGTGGTCTTCTGTTTTGATTAACAGACCTTGAACCCCTGACCCTCCTGCCTCTACTTTCCTTGTCCTGGGATTCCACGCATGCATCACCAGGCCCTGGTTAGGCGATGCTAGGGATGAAATCCAGGGCTTCACGTGTGTCAAGCAAGCACTATTCCAACTGAGGCACATCCCCAGCCCTCTCACAGCTTTTTCTACAAAGTAATTATTACAATATTAATTCATTCTTGGTGTGATCATTTGCCTAAGGTCTACCTTCCTCACCAGAATTTACGTTATATGATGATAAGGGCGGCTTGTTCATCATTGCACTGTCAATGAGATTATTGAATGAAAGAATTGGATAATGTTAATCTCCTATGGATGAACAGCTTATCATTTTGCCTTCATGAAACTACAGGAAGGGTTCAGAAGAGTACAAGGAGTTTTTAAATTCAGGTTTGCTTATTAGTATCCCATGGGTACTTGGAAGTCACTGAACCTGGTGGGGCTTTGGTTTCTGATTCTGTAGGATGGTTGATGAGAGACACGAGGTAAAACATAGAAGCCACCTCAGAAGGTTCTTGAAATACAGGAAGTGTTTATCAAATGTTCCCTTCTGTTGGGATAGAGATCCAGGCTGATTTCTCAATCCAGAGAGTGCAGTTTTCATTTCTACCACAAGAGGGAGTATGAGATCAGACCTTTGCGTAGGGTAACAGGGCAGATTTACCAGCCTCCCTCAGCAAGCAATCCCTTAGAAAGACTAGGAGCTGGTCTTCCAAAGGTAGGAAGGCACTGTGGCTTATTTTCTGTAAGACTGATAACCATTCTTCAGTTCCACGGAAATGTGCTTAAGGATGAAGGAAAAAGTCTTTGGCATGTACAATATAGTGAACCGTCCAGTATGGATCCCCTCTCACATCATAACTTTCAATTTAATTCTCTGAAGGAGCCCATGAGCTCACCGGATCCTCGTTTTATAGATGAGCAGCCCATCACCTAGAGAAAGTCTATCATATAGCTGGCAAATGGCAAACATATTCAAACCTAGACTTGTCTGATTCTAAAACCAATTATGTCCATTGTATTATTATTAATTTTTCTAATTTATGAGGAGAGAGCGAGAGAGAGAGAGAGAGAGAGAGAGAGAGAGAGAGAGAGAGAGAGAGAGAGAGCACTCTGGTATCTCCTGTCACTGCAAATGAGCTCCAGGCATATGTTCCACTTTGTGCATCTGGCTTTACTTGGGTGCTGGACTTGAACCTGGGCTCTCAGGCATTGCAAGCGTCTTTCACCATTCCCCAATCTCTCCAGCCTCCTCTTTTATTTATTTTTAATCATTTCCCATATTTAAAGGAGGTGGAACATAAAGGGGACTAGACAATGGTAGTACGATTCCAAGGGAAGGCTCACAAACACAGAGGACCCTGATGCACCCAACCACTGCTGTGGCACCCACTGCAAGAGGGAGAAGACCAGAGTTAGTCATTCAGCCATGGTCCACTGTGGGGAACCACTCTTGGCTCTTCTCCATCAGGTCCCAACTCAAATGTCACTTCTTGAGAGAGGCCTTCCTGTTTAAGCTTTCTAAAGTAGTTCACTTTCTATCCCATATGGTGCAGGACTTGGGGTGGATTAAATTCCATAAAGATGCAGGAGATCCCAGACCTGCGAGCCCCAACTTTTGGGCCTTTGTTCGAGTTAGCAAAGAATTGAAAACATGGACTCCGAGAAAGACAAATGATGAGTTATAAGGGCTATTTTAGGGCAGTTAGATCCAGAGGAAAGGCCAGCAGGGGGGAGGGAGGGAGGCGCAAGGGAAAAGTCTTATACAAACACACACACACACACACACACACACACACACACACACACACACACACGGAAGGCAAAGCAGGAGAGGCCAAGTCAAAAGACCCTGTCACATATGAGACCAGAGATGATTATGAATCTTGTCATCAGACTTAGATGTGTAAGGGAGACACCTGATTGGTTGGTAGACTCAAGAGGCTGACTTAGGAGGTGCCAGTTCATCCTGGTGTGCCAGGCTCCAGAAAAATTGAGGAAACAGGAAGCTGAGTTGTGTTCACAGCCATCTTGAGTGAGACTGGGTCAGACTTGGGTTCTAGTCCTGCCAGGGAAAGCAAGGTGGCATCTCCTTGAGCCTCTGTCCCTGATGACTGCCCACAAAAAGCTACCTTGCTTCTATTCTCCTTCATTATACTGTGCTTATCACTATATGAAACTCCCTGTGTATTAAAAAATATTTATTTGCAAGGAGAGAGAGAGAGAGAGAAAGAAATATGGGCATGCCAGGGTCTCTAGCCACTGCAAATGAACTCCAGTTGCATGCACCACTTTGTGCATCTGGCTGTACATGGGATCTGGGGAATCAAGCCTGGGTGATGAATGAGGCTTCAAAGGCAAGAGCCTTAACCAATAAGCCATCTCTCCAGTCCTCCTGATGTTTTTTTTCCTCTCTGTTTACTCCAACTGTCGTTGACAAGCTTCCCTGCTTCCAGCACTGCCTCCCGATGTATTTTTTTAAAAAACATTTTGTTTATTTGTAAGGAGAGAGAGAGAGAGAGAGAGAGAGAGAGAGAGAGAGAGAGAGAGAGAGAGAGAGAGAGAGAGAATGGGCATGCCAGGGCCTCTCGCTGCTGCAAGCTCCAGATGCATGTAGCACTTTATGCATTCGGCACTGAGGAATCGAACCCAGGTCATAGGCTTTGCAGACAAAGGTCCTTTACCAATAAACCATCTCTCCAGCCTTCCCCATGTATTTTTATTGCTGTCTGTCTCTTCTTGGGTCGTGCTTGTGTGCTTTTCTAGAACACTGCTTGGTGGTGAATGAAATCTTTGTGGAATGAATGAATGGATGAATAAATGCTATAATGATGAAGTGGTGGAAGCTCTGTATCAGGAAGTTTTAGCAAAGAGGACTTTCCTGACAGTGGCTTTTAGCCAGAGGCACAGCATTCTGCCCAGGTGTTCTCCCCATCCTCAGAAGTGAACGCACAGGTTCGGGGGAGGCTCCCAGGTTGCTTTGGTGAGGGGAGGCTGATTGAAAGTTTCTTGGCCTCCTCAATAAAATCTAAAGTTTGGAACTAACACCCTGCTCACAGGATGCTCTCTGGTATTGTGTTAAATGATGGAACAGGCACTCTCTCTGTTTAGACAGAGGCCCCGAGGGTGGGAGAGGCAGAGACAAGGAGACTGGCGATGCTAGATTGTGCCTGAGATGCTGGCGGGTTTGATTTAATTTTAGTAAAATTAATGAAGACAATTATGAGTAATCACATTTCCAGGGCAGCCACTGCCTTCATCACTGGGACCTCTCTCCCTCCTCCCCTGTCTTTCTTGTTCTTCTCTCAGAGGAAATGATAGATACTACTCAAGTCGGAGAACCCTCCTGGTTGCCTTAATTTCCTTTTCCCCATCTATATGTAATTCATCACCAAATCTTGTCCCTTTTAAAAAATATTTTATTTATTCATTTTCAAGCAGAGAGATATAGAGAGAGCGAGAGCGAGAGCGAGAGCGAGAGCGAGAGAGAGAGAGAGAGAGAGAGAGAGAGAGCCAGGACCACCACCTTGTGGGTCTGGCTTATGTGGGTTCTGGGGAATTGAACCGGGGGCCTTAGGCACTGGAGGCAAGTGCCTTAACCGCTGAGCCATCTCTCCAGCCCTCGTGTCCCTTTTATACCCTTCACTTTGCACTATCTCCCAGCTCAGACCTTATAATATTTTTTCTATAATTTTATTTATTTATTTGCAAGCAGAGGGAAGTAGAGTAGAGACAGAGAGAATAGGTGCAACAGGGCCTCCAGTCACTGCAAAAGAACCCCAGATGCATGTAACACCCCCTGCATCTGGCTCCATGTGGGTACTGGGGAATTGAACCTGGACTTGGGTCATCAAGCTTTTCAGGCAAATGCCTTAACAGCTGAGCCATCTCTCCAGCCTCACTAGCCTTTGGTCTGGTTTCTCTGACTCCAGTATCTTAAAGCACCCATTCTCTGGTGGCGCACCCCTTTAATCCCAGCACTCAAGAGGCAGAGGTAGGAGGATTGCCATGAGTTCAAGGACAGCCTGAGACTAGTGAATTTCAAGTCAGCCTAGGCTAGAGTAAGACCATACCTAGGAAAAAAAATCCATTCTCTGTCTAAAATGTTGGCCTTTCTAAAGCATAAATATCCCCCACAAAGCCCTGTAACAACTCTGCAGTTCTTGGTTGTCATCCTTGGCACAGCCACCAGGCCGCTGCTGGCCCAGGGCTCTGATTTACTTCTCCTGCCTCGTTATCCCGCTGCCCTGCTCATTACACCTGTGCTTCCGGAGACCAAGGAATTCACTCTGTACTCCCAGGCTGGCCTTGAACTCACAGCAATCCTCCTATTTCTGCCTTTGAGTGCTGGGATCAAAGGCATGTGCCACCACACCTGGCTTCTCCAAGCATTTTAAATTTATTTACTATTTATTTGCAAGGAGAGAGAGAGAGAGAGAGAGAGAGAGAGAGAGAGAGAGAGAGAGAGAGAGAGAGAGAGAGGAGAGAGAGGAGAGAGAGGAGAGAGAGAAAAGAGAGAGAGAGAATGAGGATGGATGAACCAGGGCCTCAACCTGGGCAGTCAGGCTTTGCAAGCACTTTTAACTACTGAACCATCTCTCCAGACCTCTCCATGCATTTAACACTTACTGATCCTTAAATCTCACTTCTGTAACCTGGGACCTAGCATGGACCAGGCCTACTATCTTAGGCTCTTCCCTGCCAACCTGTCCCATAGTGAGAAAACTGCCTTATTTTGCCAAATACATTAATATGGCTGGTTTAAGTCTTAGCTTCCTTTATTTCCAGTAGCTAAGAAACCACCAGCTAGTTATTGCTCATATCTAAGATGGTGTGATGCAGTCCCCACTTGAGAGGTTCGTTGTGAAAGTTCAATGAGATGGCAGATGTGAACCCTCATTTGTAAATAGCTGTTCCACACCATTTATTCAGCAGACACCCCTCTGAGCTCTTTCAGGAATGATCAGGGAGGACTGTGCTGGGTAGTGGTAGTAGTGTGGCTTTTCCTTTGTGACGGTCAAGTTAGTGGATCTTACAGTCAGCCTACCTGCTCCAGAGACATAGTTCCTTTGGGTCACCTCTCTGCATAGTCAGTGTGTATCAGAGAGCTTTCCACCACTGCAGCAAATACCTGAGACAATCAATTTATAAAGATAAAAGGTTTATTTTGGCTCATAGTTTTGGAGCCTCCAGTCCATGATGGATTGGCCCTGCTGTTTTGGGGCCTGTGGTAGGAGTGTGTGGTAGAGAAAATTGCTCATGGCCAAGACACAAGAGAGGGGAAGGGTTCTGAGGAGTAAATGAATGAGTGAATGGTATTTTCAGAAGAGAAGAAACTCATGCAAACTCATGGAGATCAAGTGAAGTAGGTCACACTCAGAGAATTCCTAAGAGTTTAATGCTGCAGCTCCCAGCGTGAGGAGTAAGTGACCAGCAGGGAGGCTGAAGGGTGGGAGAGGCCATGCAGGCCAGTTTCCAAGCTGAGTTAGGAAGAGCCTGGATTCCAGGGAAGGCTCAAGGCTTCTGTATGAATAGGACATAAGGAGAGTTAGCTGTGCAAGAAAAAGGAAGGGGGAGGGAGAAGAAGGGGAGAGAGAGAGAGAGAGAGAGAGAGAGAGAGAGAGAGAGAGAGAGAGAGAATAGACCCTAAAGGGTTGGCAGGTGGGCAAAGGAGAGAGTGTTCTACCCTTTGACTAGTCACATGGGGGGTGCTGTGCTTTGGCAATGGGGAAAATGGACTTGCATGGTGTATTACTTACCTGCTCCTTGCTGGGACAAAATACCTGACAAAAATCAGTTTAGGCGCCTGGTGTGGTGGCACATGCCTTTAATCCCAGCACTCAGGAGGCAGAGGTAGGAGGATCACCCTGGGTTCTAAGGCCAGCCTGAGACTACATAGTGAATTCCAGGTCAGCCTGGGCTAGATCGAGACCCTACCTTGAAAAACAAATAAAAACAAAAACAAAACAAAAAAAATTAGCTTAAGGGAGAAAGGGTTTATTTACTTCAGTTTCCAGTTCCAGGTGACAGTCCATCCTGGTGGGGAAGGAGGAGGAAGCTGCAGGAACCTGAAGCAGAGCTGGTCACATTCAGTCCATAGGGAGGAGTAGTGATGAGTGCTTATCTCATTTTATAGTCCAGGACACCCCCCCCCCCAGACCCCACAGGGAATAACGCCTCCTGCAGTTAAGGTGGGTCTTCTCACCTCAATTTACCTAATCCAAATAGTTTCTCAAAGGTATGCCCAGAGGCTCACTTAATCTATATAATCCCTCATAGGTGATTCCAGGGCCTGTCAAGTTGACAGGCAATATAAACCATCACATGTGTTTATTCATTTTACAAATGGAAGAAGTGAACAATTAGTAATTAGCTCACAAGGTGACATTTGAGTACTCGTCATTTTTTCTCATTACTCAGTCTCTGTCCACTTCTGGTGTAGCTTAGTTAAAGGCCATAGTTCTCTCTCTTCCATGTGTATGTGGTGAGCTTATTTCCCTATTCCCTTGAGTCTAGCTGGGTTTATAGCTTGATTTGGCCAGTCGATTGCAGCAGTGCA
The DNA here is from genome assembly GCA_004024765.1 of Zapus hudsonius. NCBI lineage: Eukaryota > Metazoa > Chordata > Mammalia > Rodentia > Dipodidae > Zapus > Zapus hudsonius. The sequence continues at coordinate 5,951 of PVHP010046652.1, read as the reverse complement.
TGCGCTTTCTGAGGCTTACCTGTGGACCTTTATCTTCTTGGGATGCCATCTTTTTTTTTTTTGAGGTAGGGTCTCCCTCTAGACCTGAAACTCAGTTTGTAGTCCCAGACTGGCCTTGAACTCACAGCGATCTTCCTACTTCAGCCTCCCAAGTACTGGGATTAAAGACATGCACCACCACACCCAGCAAGCTTTCTGACTTTAAAAAAATTATTTTAAATGTTTTACTTATTTGAGAGAGAGAGAGAGAGAGAGAGAGAGAGAGAGAGAGAGAGAGAGAGAGAGAGAGAATGAGCATACCAGGGCTTCTGGCCATTGCAACAAACTGCAGAAGCATGCACCACCTTGTGCATCTTGCTTATGTGGGTATTTAAGGATCCAGATCCTTAGGCTTTGCAGCTAAACACCTTAACCGCTGAGCCATCTCTCCAGCCCCAGCTTTCTGACTTTTTTTTCAAGGTAGGGTCTCACTGTAGCTCAGGCTGACCTAGAACTCATCTTACAGCTATCCTTCTACTTCTGCCTCCCGCGTGCTGGAACTAAACGCATGTGCCACCACACCTGGCTGCTTTCTGACTTTTGTTTGCTTGTTTATAGAAAGGGGATGACTGCTCAGAGTGGGTTGTGGTGTGGGTTTACCTGTATATGGACTTGAAAAAAGTGGGGTGGGGGAAGAACCAGGCATTGTAGAGTGCACATTACTCCCAGCACTCAGGAGGCTGAGGCATAAGGAACCGTGTGAGTTTGAGGCCAGCCTGGGCTATAGTGAGACCTTATCTTGACACAGCCCCCACCCCCACCAAAAGGAGAAAGATAGGTTAATAAAGAGGAGGGATATTCCTGTTCTCTTTAAAGAGGTGGAGATTGTCCAGAAAAGAAGGGAGAAGGAAGGGTTCGGGATTAACAGTGATGCTTTGTATGATTATACTGAGGACTAAATGGATACAAGATGTGAATAATTCACTCTAGTTAAAGGGTCCTAGCATATGTCAGTGACTGTAATCAGTAGCCCATCTGATTCAAGGCAGAAGATCTTGTCTTTCTCTCCATTTTCACTTGTGATTTGGATCTAGACGTGAACACAGTCTAAAATAATCTGATTTGCTTTACTCTTTCTGGTGGTGGCTTCCTATTGCTGAATAAGGAAGCCACTATTGGGGGCATAAAGGATGCCACCCAAATATCAGGTAGGACCTTTCTGCCCCTTGAAGATATAAATGCAATGGGCTTGGAACACATTTTTCATTTCATAACTCTCGTAATTTCCTGATTTCTGTAAATCTCATGAGGGCTTTTGCTTTTATAGTTACTCTGCTTCTAGTATCAAGACACAACAAAGCATTGCTCAACTCCCTTACTTACTCCCCTCTCCAGAAAGCATCCCTGTGCGTGGTAGCCTTTTTAAAGCCACGAGGGTCAAGTTACATTACACATAGGACAAGCTCCTTACCCCATCTTAGACACTCCCTGCCCCGCTGCTGGAGGAGGGTTTCTTCTGACCCTTCATGCAGCAGCACCCACCCTTGTACTGACTTTCCTACTCATCTTTTTCCTTTTTCTCCCACTTCCTCTCATATTGACAAGTGAATTCTAAATTCTCCCCTTTTCATCCTTCTTGCCTTAACGCAGCAATCTGGTTCTCCCCTTTCTTCCCACACTTACATATCCATGTCCTTCGAGACCCCACGTCAAACTGAAGGATCTTCTGTGTGTTAGGATCTGTCCTTAGAGGGCAGTTGTGGTCACAAATAGTACTTTGCAGGCTGGAGAGATGGCTCAGTGGTGAAAGGCACTTGCTTGCAAAGCCAGATGCACAAAGTGGCACATGCATCTGGAGTTTGTTTGCAGTGGCAGGAGGCCCCAGTGTACCTATATTCTCTCTCATAAATGAATAAATAAAAATATTAAAAAATAAAATAGCACATTTCTGTTATAATAGCTACAATGTTTCATAGTCATTATGTATTTATTTTTTAGGAAGATAGAGATAGAGTTATATAGATAGAGAGAATGGGCATGCCAGGGCATAGGGCTACTGCAAATGAATTCCAGATGCACGAGTCACTTTGTGCTTCTGGCTTTATGTGGGTATTGGAGAATTGAACCCAGGTCCTTAGACACTGGAGGCAAGCACCTTAACCACCAAGCCATCTCTCCAGCACCTTATTATTTATTTTTATTTATTTTTTTTGGTTTTTCGAGGTAGGGTCTCGCTCTAGTCCAGGCTGACCTGGAATTCACTATGTAGTCTCAGGTTGGCCTCGAACTCATGGTGATCCTCCTACCTCTGCCTCCCGAGTGCTGGGATTAAAGGCGTGCGCCACCATGCCCGGCTTAAAAATTTTTTTATTTAATTAAATTAATTTATTTTCAAGCAGAGAGAGACACACACCCACACACACAGGGAGGGAGAGAATGAGAATGGGAATACCAGGGATGCCAGCCACTGCAAATGAACTCCAGATGCATGTACCACTTTGTACATCTAGCTTTATGTAGATACTGGGGAATTGAACCTGGGTTTCTAGGCTTTGCAGGCAAATGCTTTAACCACTGAGCCATTTCTCCAGTCAAAGCCCTTTTTTAAAAAAAATTTATTTTTATTTTTTGTTTTTTTGAGGTAGGGTCTCACTCTAGTCCAGGCTGACCAGGAATTCACTGTGTAGTCTCAGGGTGGCCTTGAACTCATGGCAATCCTCCTACCTCTGCCTCCCCAGTGCTGGGATTAAAGGCATGTGCCACCACGCCCGGCTCCTTTATTTTTTTTAGGTTTTAAGATCTTACACTTTTCCGAGGTGCTATCTCACTCTAGCCTCAGCTGACCTGGAACTCACCAGATGCATGCACCACTTTGATCGGGTTTTACATGGCTTCTGGGGAATTAAACCTGGATGGCAGGCTTGGTGTTTTATATTTATGGAGGGCTTGCTGTGTGTCTGCTCACTCTATCAAGCACTTCCCAGTAGCTCATTTTCTCATTTGATCTTTACAGCTCTGAGAGGAAGTTTTTGATTTTTCTAAATATGACGAAGGCGTGGAGGTATCAGAAAAATGAGGTAACTGACATAAGATCCCACAAGAAGGATTGTGCATGGGGTCTGTGTGCTCTTTCTCTTTCAGGGGAAAGAGGAGAAAGTACTTAGAACTGAGGCTACGTGAGAGCAGCCATCTGTCCTATTGTTTCACAACTTGCAAAGGATGATTTTATATGTGATCTCATTATTCCTGTGAAGAATGGATATCATTATCCATCTCTCCCATTTTGTAATGAGGAAACCAGGCCTTATGGGAGAAAGGAAGCAGGGGAGTGGTTCCCTTTGAGTGTTTGATTTTGAGATTACAGAGGTTCCAGTAGTGGGTGGTTGTGACTGTGGGTGCTAAAGGTGAGGTCATGTCAGGACTAAGGGACCAAGAGACCCCATAATGTCACCGGAGAATGGCACGGCAATAGCTAGTGACGATGACATGATCTTTAATGTATAAGGAGCAGTTAGAGGTTTTTGGTGAGGAGAGGCAGAATGACATGACCGGCTGGCAAAGGAGAAGGAATCTTGGTAAGAGGATGCTCCCATCTCCTGGTGTGATGTATGTGGGGAGTGGAAAAATGAGGCGCCTTCCTGCATATGGAGGCCATATCTTGGAGGAGCATATGGTTTCAGTAGAGAAAAAAAAAAAGAGTAGCCTGAGTGCCTATAGGGAGATGGCTCAGCAGTTAAGGCATTTGCTTGCAAAGTCTACTGGCCTGGCTTCAATTCCCCAGTACCCACATAAAGCCAGATACACAAAGTGGCACATGTGTCTGGATTTTGTTTGCAGTAGTAGGAGACCCTGGCTTGACCATTTTCATTCATACTCTCTCTCTCTCTCAAAGAAATAAGTTTTTTTTTTAATTTAGAAAAAAAACACCTGAGGGGGCAGAAGAGATTGCTCGCTCAGTGGTTAAGGTGCTTGCATACAAGCCTAATGAGCCAGGTTTGATTTCCCAATACCCACAAAAAGCCAAATGCACAAAGTGGCCCATGCATCTGGAGTTTGTTTGCAGCAGCTAGATGTCCTGGTATGTCCATTCTTTCTGTCTCTCTGCCTCTCTCTATTTGCAAATAAATAAAAATAAATTCTTTAAAAAAAAATCACAAGCCTTTAATCCCAGCACTCAGGAGGGAGGCAGAGGTAGGAGGATGAGTTTCAGATTAGCTTGGGCTAGAGTGAGGTCCTACTTGGAAAAAACAAACGAAAGAAAGAAAATAAATAAATCTGAGACTCTGCAGATGCAGTGGGTAGAGCCAGGGTTCTAGGGACAGGAAGGTACTGGCAGCCACATGCGCAGTGGAGACGCTGGTTTTATTATCCGATGATTGTAAGAATGACTCTAGACCAAGATTGTTAGCTGTTTCCTGGAACCTTAGGACAAGGGGAAGTGAAGTCCAAACCAGGATTCGAAGGTGAGATGCTTTATAACCACTCCTGGCAGAGATGGGCCTTTCTCAGGGGCTGGCAAGAACATTTTCCCGTTCCAGTTGGCGGCCATACTGCTGCCAGTGGGGAAGCAGTGAAAGCAATTTTTAACCAGGTTGATGACCTTTCGGAAAGGCTACTTGGGCCCCTGGCTTAGAGGATGGGGAGTAGGAGGCTGTGCCAGGGTGCAGGCCCCAAGCCATGAACCGGAGCAGAAGATGTTAAGGTGGCATTATTATCAGACGCGCAGGATGTGGGCCATAAGTGGACGCACAGGCTGGAGGACACGTCCAGGCTGGTTCCCACCTGAGAGGGTCTGCCTCCCTACCTGGGCTTCTGCGAGGATGCCACGACGTAATCTCCAGGAAAGCAATTTGGAAATAGCTCCGCTCTACCGTCCTCTTCTACATCAAGGCTCTCATCACTCTGTAAACTCAGACCATGGAATGTGGGCTAGGAATTGAGCTAAATCACAATAGTCCCCACAGATACATGGGCCTGGGACGGCCTCACACCCACCCAAGAAATCTTGGTTTCCCCACACCTGTCAAGAGCCGGGGCGGGGCGGGGCTAACACAGGCTCCGCCCCCTGGGCGGGGCCGGGCACAGCAGGACCGGAACCAGCTGGAGCCCGAGCCTCAGCCCTCAGCCGCCAGGTGGGGACCAGACGCGCCCCGCCCCTCGGTGACCTGTCCCCGCGCGGTCCCCAGCAGCCCTCGGAGTCCCAGGTAAGGGGCGGCCGGCACCCAGAGAAGGGCTTGGGGGAGCCCCCGGGAGGGCCCACGGCAGAGCCCGCCTTGCCGGGGGTGTGGGCGGGGGGTCTCCCTGGAGCCCGGGGGTCGCCGTGGAGCTCCAGAGGCCGCGGCCGCCGACGGACGGACCGCTAGGGATGCTGAGGACCCGGAGCAGCCGTGCGTGCGTGCGTGCGGGAAGGCGGGTGGGTGCCGGGGAGACCCCCGGGAAGGTGGGGGTGCAGGAGGGAGAGGCTGGGGCGGGAAGGGGTGGGTGTGGGGGCGACCGGCTGGGCCGGGACCGCAGAGGAAGGGGCGGCGCTGGGAGGCGGAGGCAAGGTGGCCCGACCCCCACCGGCGTGGGGTTGGGGTTCTGCCCAGGACTGGAGGGCGCTGGACAGGGTCTGGTGCTGGAAGCGGAGGGATGGAGAGTTTGGCGGGGGGCGCTAGGTGGGGGTGTGAGGGTGGGTGCTGGCTCCCGAGAACACCGAGGAGGCAGGCAGGCAGGCAGGCAGGCATCGAACCCGTTACGCCTGGGATCGTGGGCAAGCTGAGAAGGGCAGGCGAAAGTCCGTGCACATGCCGCTCTGGAGTCTCAGCGTGGATGGCACTTTGGGAAGGGCGGTGTGCAGCTTCCAGAGCTAACAGGTGAGGAGCAGGGTGGGCTTCTCCATCCCACCTTCCCAAAATCCAGAGAGAGAGGGGAGAGAGAGAGAGAGAGAGAGAGAGAGAGAGAGAGAGAGAGAGAGAGAGAGAGAGAGAGAG
>PVHP010046651.1:0-13181 GCA_004024765.1 Zapus hudsonius | reverse complement strand
GGGGTTCCATTTGGATCCTCCACGATATGACTGTGGTGGGTCCTCTCTTGCCAGAATCTCAGCTATCGGCCTACTGTCGGTTGGTAGGGTTAGATGGGCCCCAGCTCTCTCGCTGCATCCTGAAAAATACAAACACAATCTCCATCGGAGAGTGAGATCAGTGTAGGTTAACAAATATACACAATTCTGGATTACCTAGTTTCTATTTTTAGTAGTCTCCCAGTCACTCGCTCCCATAGTGCATCTTGTTTTGGGAGCCCAAAAGTACGGGATCCGGTGCCTATCACCCTGAATCCCTAGTTCCAAACAAGGGGTCCCCCTCACTGAGTGGAAAATTGGTCGAATTTGAAAGCTGTTGATTGTCTCCCCCAGGCCGAAGCTCCTCCATTACACCAAGTGCTCCTTTGTTGGTTAGCTGTTCCCTCCCAGTAGGAGGTGTGGTCAGCCTACTCATGGCCGCAGATTGTGTTTCGTGTCAATCGTCTCTGTTTACTCCAGCTGTCGTTGATCAGTTTCCCCTGGCAGCCTGTGCCGTGCCTTCCAGCACTACACTAACTGCCTTCTGGGGGCTGGATACCATTCCGGACGTTGAAGGGTTTCTCGATGCTGATCAATGCAGTCTGTGGTTTCTTCAGTAACAGGGTTTTGCCTCAGGCCTGGGGAAAGCACTCAAGAGCTTTGACAGAATTCTGTCTTGTTGTTGGAATCTCATGAGTCGCTTTGGTCAACAGCTCAGTGAGGGAAGGAACCAGTGGTTGGAACCAGGGGTTGTCAGGCTGATCCTTTCTATCTTTCGTAGGCATGTAAGAATGTTACTAAATTTTAGTTTAGTTACCTTATACTTAGAAAATTTATTGAGTTTTCTTCTTTTTTTGGTGTACATATGTATAGTGTGTGTACATGTTCACATGTGTGAGTACAGGTGCTGGTGTGCCACCACACACATGTGGAAATCAGAGAACAGCTTTGTAGTTCTGTCCTTGCCTTCCATTTTGTTTGAGGCAGGGCGCCCTGTCCACTACTGTGTTCACCAGGCTAGCTTCTCCGTAAGCACCTGGGAGATTCTCCTGTCTCAGCTCCCATCTCACAGTAGGCGTGCTGGCATCAAAGCAGCCCACCACAACTTCCCACTTTTACATGGAATCTGAGGATCTGAACTCAGGTACTAAAACTTGCAAAGCAAGTGCTTTGTCTGTTGAGCCTTACCCTGCCCACTCTGTTCTCTTATCCAGTATGTATACTATGCTGCACTTTATATTTACAAAATCAAATATATATTATTACCTATTGCATTTCCATGAGTAGATACTTAGTAGTTATAAAAATTCTGCTTTTTAAAAAGAAGTCCTGATTTTATTACCTAATTTTGTATAGCAATATACATTTACTCTTTTAATTAGTCTAAATTTCAATTGAACATGGACCTTTTTGTATTTTAGCACATGTGATTCTGATGTGTGGCCATAAGGAATTTTGAGTAATCTCTAGATTGACAGTCTGAATTATTTATCATTTTGCTACATAAAAAGGAGTTTATGAGATAGTACTTTCAACTATTATAATATTGTAGCAATGAGCACATTATTCAATTCAGTGAATTTTTTATAGAAATTTTTTTCTCAGTGAAGGAAGTCATCATTCACTGATTTACATTGGGAGCCAATGACGTGAAAGAACCCACTGGTTTGCTTCTGTAGACTGTGTAGCCTGCATATACCCAGGAATGCAGGTGACCCCCAGCTCTGTGTGCTCAGTCCTTGTTCCCATTGTCTATATTCCTCCATATCTTTATTAGTAATCCTTGGAAATTTGGATTCTTTTGTTAAGAACTAGAAAACATCTTAAAATGTGTTTTCTTTACAATAAACCCTTCTTTCAAGTCAGCCATTACTATGATTATCTAACGTCTTACCCACAACATGAAATTGTTTCTTTTGACATTGGGTATAAGCTTCACAGTAGGAAATGTCAGTTATCTACAGTTGATGGCTCTGAGAAACTTCATCTTACATTGAAGGTCATGGTCCAGGAAACTTTAGATGCTAGGAACACTTGCATTGCTTGTTATGTGGTCATAGGACAGAAACTGCAGAATTCTGGGAATGCCTTTCTCTGAATGCATGGAGTTCTTAGAAAGGAACAGATGACATGAGCAGGCTGGAGGCTTCATCACTCATCGGGGCAGTGGAAACAGTGATCCTGACTACTAGAAAAGCTGCACAGCATAAGAAACCATCAGGAGAGAAGAGATAGCTGCTAGAATGGGAGAAACTTCTCCCATTCATTCATGTAACTTTCCATAGATTCTAGGGATCTGAGGTCAAGTCTCACACTCACCTATCAAACTATCTCCTCAGCTCAGTAGTGTCCTTTTCAAATGCTCTCTTGATGAAACCTCATTAAAATATTACTTAAATTACAATTTTAAAATTGACTTTAAAGTCCTCAAGTATATAGTAAATACTTGCAGAGTATACAGTCATTTTTCAGACACACAAGGAGGGGGATCAGGTGAAGACAAAGCTGCCTTGTCGAGTTGAAGGCTTGGCATGGAAAAAAGCAGTTGCAAGATCAGTTTAAAATTTTCAAAATAAATTTTACTGAGAAAAATGACACAGTATCTTTAGTTCTATGAGCATTAAAGCAGAATTAGGTGAAGGAGAAGTCATGTAACTTTCTGAAGTTTCTAGGGATGGGTTGAAGAAAGCTATGGGATTAAGAGAAGAGGAAAGAGGAAGGAGAGCCTGCAATAAGGATAAAGAAGGAGGTACTGGGCATGGTGGCACACGCCTTTAATCCCAGCACTCAAGGCAGAGGTAGGAGGATCACTGTGAGTTAGAGGCCATCCTGAGACTACAAAGTGAATTCCAGGTCAGCCTGGGCTAGAGTGAGACCCTACCTTGGAAAAAAAAAAAAAGAAAAACCACAAAGGAGGTAAGTCCAGTAGGAACATCTCTTTTTAAAGAGACAGAGACTCGCTAGGTTGGCAGTCCTCTTGCCTCATCCTGCTGAAGAGCCTGGGCTATAGGTGCCACACCATGCACTATAATGGTTTCATTTGTGTGTATGTATGTGTGCATATGTATTTGTGCATGGGTCCATGTATGTACATGCATGCATATGGAGGCCAGGGGAAATCTTGAGTGTCACCTTTAGATATGCTATTCCTTTCTTTGAGACAAAGTCTTGTATTGGCCTTAGACCTCACTGATTAAGCTAGACTGGCTAGCCCTGTCTCCACCTCTGCTGAGATTACAGGTTTGTACTATCATGCCCCATGTTTATGTGAGTTCCAGGGATCGAACTCAATTCCTTATGCTTGTAACATTTACTGACTGTGCCATCCTCCCAGCCCTTCTAATCATGTTTTATTGACTCTTTTGGGTATAAACAATGATGACATTTACAAATGAAAGTTATGTTATTTTTCTGTGTACATACTCATATTTCTTTATCTCATCTTACTGCTATGGCTAAATCTTCACAATGAGTATTGTGATATAACACAACTCCAAAACTTAGTAGTGAAAACAGTAGTTTCATCAAGCTTGAGGCAGGGGGATCACAAGTGCCAAGTCAGCCTGAGATACTTAGCAAGTTACAGGTAGAACCCTGTCTCTGAATGAATGAATGAATGAATGAATGAATGTTTTTAAAAACCAGTTCAGAGTTCCTCACATGGTTTTGTGGGATGAACTGACTTAGCTAAGTGTTCTTGCTAGAAGCCTGTGTGGAGTTTCAATCAGTGCTCTGGCTGGACACATGTGAAGAGTCCAGGAGTGGGCTGATATCTGAATGTATCTTCCCTCATGTTTAGTGGCTCTGCTGGAACCACTGAAATAGGGGAGCTGGCTGGGCATCTGTCCCTTTCTAAGCAGCCTATCCACTCCGCTAGCATTGGAGCTTCCTCACATATGGCATTCCCAGGGGAGTCAGGTTTCTTGCACACAGGCTTTTTCTTTACAGAGCAAGTACTCAGAGAGGAGGGTAAGTTTTCCAGGCCAGTTAAAGATCATTTATACAGACTTATTTACATTTGAACCATTCTTTTATTCTTGGGATAGATTTTACTTGCTTGTGATTTTTTTTTTCTTTTTCACTGCACACTGGGCTAGATTTCCTGGCATCTTGTTTAGTATTTTGCAATTCTTTATAAGTGAGGTTTGCTTATAGTTTTGTATGTTGAGCCTATCCAAATCAAAATGGGTAAGGACAATCAATTCCATGAATGAGTGTAAAATGAATTGAGAAGCTTTCTGTATTTTCCCATACTTTGAGACAGTTTATATAGTTTAAAGTTAGGTGTTAAATCTCATCTATTATCTTTGTCCATTTTGTGCTACAGTGACAGAATATCTGAAACAAACATTCAAATCAGAGGGTTCTTTTTTTGTGCTTGAAAATACACATCCTCCTCTCTTACAAAATATGTTTAGTTCAACCTAATATCCCCCAAAGTCTTAGTTCATTTCACCATCAACCCCAAAATGAAAAGTTGAATCTAATCAGATATGGATGAGACTCAAGGCATGATTCATTCTAAGGCCATTCTCTTTAGCCGAGAGCCTATGGCATTAAACAAGTTATATGCTTCTGAAACACAATGGTAGGACAGCCATGGGATACACATTTTCATTCCAAAAGGGGGAAAGAGAAAAGAAGAAAAGAGTCCTACCCTTGACCCAACAAGACAAACCATATTGAAAGGCTTGAGAATAATGTTCTTTCACTCCATGTAATGCCTCCCAGGTGGTGTTGGGCCCCTAACACTCCCGCTCCAATGATTTTGCCCATATCAGCCCATGCATTGTGCACTCTGTACCATCCCTATTCCCATGGGTTTACTTGGTCATGCCCTGTGCAATGGAAACTTCCTTTAAAAAATACTGTCTAGTTCATTCTCCTATTGTCTGGATGAACAGCACCTGGCTTCTTTGTGTCCATATTAATCTTCTAATCCAACAGTTGTTTGATCAGACCCTTGGTCTTTTCTTCTGAGCATGCTTGGTCAGGCTGAGGAACTTTTCTAGATCTTTTAATTCTATTTCTCTTTTAATAACTTCTGGGCTGGGGAGATGACTCAGTAGGCAATGTGCTTGCCACTTAAGCATGAGGACCACAACCCGTGTGAAAGCTGGTGATGATGGTACACACTTGGAATCCCAGTACTAGGGACGTGGAGATAGGAGAACCCTTGGGGTTGGCTGGCGGGCTGTTCTTGCCAGATCAGTGAGCTCCCGGTTAAGTGGGAGACTCGGTTTCAAAAAAATATGGCAGGAAATGTTTGAGGAAGACCCTAAAGATTGACCTCTGGCCTCCATACACATGAGCATGTGTACTTATATAGGTGTGTATACACGCGCACGCGCACACACACACAAGCCATTTTAAATCTATTTCTCTTCTTTTTGCAGTCAAAAGAGGCTACATAATGACTGAATTGCTTTGATTCTTAGATTTTTTTTCACCAGATATCCTAGCTCATTGCTTTTAAATCTTGCTCTCCACTCTACACTCCTCAGACACTAACACAATTTGGCTAAGTCCCCTGCCATTTTATAATCAGGGTGGTCTTTACCCAATTCCTCATGTATGTCTGAAGCTTCATCAGAATTGTCTGCACTGCTCACATTTGTATAAGCATCCTGGTCATGACCACTTAACCATTCTCTAAATTCAAATGCCCCAAGTAGCTCTCCAAGTCTTCTGAGCCCTCAACTAGATTATCCTTAGTGCTACCCTTGGCAACCTGGGTCTTTTCTAGCTTTCCTCTGCAAATTCTAACAGCCTGTACCCATTACTCAGTTCCAAAGCTGCTTCCTCATTTTCAGTTATATGCTACAACAATACACCACTCCTGGTACAATTTTCTTAGTTTATTTTGTGCTGTTGTAACAGAATATCTTAGACTGTAATGTTCATAATGAATAGAAATTCATTTCTCCCAGTTCTAAAGTCTGGGAAGTCCAAGATCAAGGCAGTAGTAGCATCTGGTGAAAGCCTTCTTGCTGTCGCTAAGCATGTTGGAAAGTATCACTCTCCGCAGAAGGGCAAAGAAAAGGATAGAGGGAGAGAAAAGAGCAAACCGACCTTTTTATAATAAAAATCCCGCTCCTGTGATAATGGCACTAGTTTATAAATAAGGCTGCATCTCTCATGACCTAAATATTGCTTAAAGATTCCACCTCCCAATGACAATTAAGTTTCAACATGAGTTTTGGAAAGGACAAATATTCAAACTATAGTGCCATAAAACCATCAGGGCCAAAAGTACCCTCTTCCTAGCTTTGGTTACTTTAAAGATTCCATGCGGTTGTCTATTCAGGTTTTCCACTATCTTGTTGAGATAATTTGGTGATTTTGATTTGTATTTTTGTAGAAAATAATTTACTTTATTTAAAAAATTAATGTCCTAAAGTTATATGTAATGTTCCTTTAAAACTTTAAAGATCCTTTCCATATCTGTAGTTATTCTTTTCCTTGTTTCTAATTCTGAAGTACTTTTCTGTGTACTTCCTTGACTATGTTTATTGTGCAATGAATACATTTTAAATTAAACTTGCTAAAATGCACATGGATGGTATTAGGAAAAAGTCTGGGAATGATTTAGCCTGTTCTTTTGCCAAATGTGGTTCTTCTTGCCTGAAATGAGTTATTTGAGTTGTAAATTGGAAAAGCGAAGACTTGATTATTGTTCTGTGACTGTTGCTTCATCATTTTTGTTGCTCGTTTTGGAGTACATCTTGGTTAGCCTGACACACTCATTATCACATGCTTTCACACCACCTACCATCTTTTCAAATAGAACTTTCCCACCCACATTGCTACCATTTACTTTTCAATGAAAGTATGTTAATTTTATATGTAGCAGTGGTATTCTGTCTTATTTGATGCTTTTCCCATGAGACTGTGTGTTCTCAACTATGTGCGTGGTCTAGACAAAGGAATGTGGAAAGCTTTAGGGTAGATTCCTGGTTTGGGGGGAAATTTTCATTTTAATAAGCCCTTCAACAAGTGTTTGAGTGATTCCCATGCATCTGAGGCTGCAGTGACTTCTTAAAGTCTACAGTAGCAGTGTAGCTCTGGTCTGCCTTGCAGGGTACCTTTCTCAACACTGTTCTTCGGCACTTTCATTTTTGCACACTACCTACTTTGTCTTCTAAACATACAAGACACTCTGCTCTTGGAAAGTCATTGCCAATACCCTAAGTAGCTCTTCTCTCACATATAGCTGCCAGAATCCTATTTGCATTCTTTCACATTGCAGCATTAGTCTTGCCTCCATTAGGAAAGACTGTCCAATAAGTAATCACAGACTAATGTATCTACTATGAGATGATAATTAAATTTTTACATATAGATAATGCCAGTAAAGTGTTTGAAAGGTATGTGATGGAAACAAGATGAAGATATATGAGCTAAATGACAGAAAGGAGAAATTAACAACTGATTAAAGATTGACAGCCTACAGCATGTCATAGGACTCTGGTTTTGATCCAGTCTTGCTCAGCATGTCTGTCCAATTACTCAGCTGCCACATGTTTATTGTGTAGGTGTACTGGAGATACAGTGGTGAGCAAGAGGTGTGGTTTTTCTCTTGGGGGACTTTATAATCTAAACACTTGAATAAAGAAAACTTACACTGGTAATGTGAACGTTCTAAAGATAGTGATTGCCTGTATAGGCAAATCGGTGTGTAAGATCTCTGGGAACTGACAAGTCAAATAATTGGGATAAAATATAGTCTTATAATTGAATCCTAAGACCAACTGTATAAAGCGAAGGAGGTTTACCATGCATACAGGAGCATTAAAAAGGTATGTATAGGGGCTGAAGAGATGGCTTAGCGGCTAAGGCATTTGCCTGCAATGCAGAAGGACCAGAGTTCGATTCCCCAGTGCCCATATACAGCCAGATGCACAAGAGGGCGCATGTGTCTGGAGTTCATTTGCAGTGGCTTGGAGGCCCTGGTGCACCCATATTCTCTCTCTCTCTCTCTCTCTCTCTCTCTCTCTCTCTCTCCCCTCTCTCCCTCCCTCCCTCCCTCTCTCTCTCTCTCTCTCCTCTCTCTCTAATAAATAAAATATTTTTTAAAAAGTATTGTTAAAAAAAAAGGTATGTATAGGTCAGGGGTTCCCCAATGTATTCCATGTTAAAAGCCAGATGCAAAAAGTGGTACATGCATCTGGAATTCTTTTGGTACAGCAAGAGGCCCTGGTGTACCATATTTTCTCTCTCTCTCTCTCTCTCTCTCTCTCTCTCTCTCTCTCTCTCTCTCTCTCTTCTCTCTTCTCTCTCTCCCCCCTTGCAAATAAATAAATAAATATTTTTAAAAGTATGTAGAACTTTTGTCACTAGTCAAGTTAGTGTTAATAACGAGTGAAAAATACTTGGGAATCAAATCCAGGCCGTCAGACTTTGCAAGCAGGCACCTTAACTGCTGAGCCATCTCTCCAGCCCCCTCTACATACCTTCTTAATAAGGCTCCTGTATGTATGGTAAATCTCTTTTGCCTTAAAAAGTTGGTTTTAGGATTATCAGAAAAATGAGTTATATCAACAAACATGTAGTATCTCGAATGAGAACTGGTAGACCTTTCCTGGTTTGCTGAGTTTAAAAATGTAATCTAGGCAGTTTTCCAGAAGGTTTTTTATGCTTGATTTGTTATTTAAGAAGCATGAGTAAATCCCAATGAATAATATTTCATAGAACCAGAGAGAAACAGAATTAGAGGAAATGGTCCTCTGTTATTGAGAGTGTACTATGCAGTGAGGATCTAAGGGAAGGGTGAGATGGGCTTCTATTTCTAAGAGAGGGGAGAGAGGTAAATATTTATTGAAGGTCTAGTTCAGTGACTGATTTTCCTCAGTACTAGATGTAGTACTCACAGTGTTGATCTCAGTGTGAGGATAGGAAGAATGAATTGATTTACAGATATGTTGACCATCATCAGGAATTAAGCTCAAAGTTAATGAAGTGCAGCAGTTACCTTGACTGTTGTGATAACACACTACCATGTAATGGAATCATAAAGTAATGTTCTTTGAGCCTTGGGGATTAGAGTACTCATGATTTGGGCTGGAAAATATATTAGTTTTCTATTGCTGCATAATAAATTATTACAAGAATAGTGGCTTCATACACTCTACCATATAATACTCCATACTGTAACACTATATAACAATCCATTATAGTCTTGTAATTTCTTATGTCATGAGGATTTAGACCATCTATCTAGACCATTTCATGGTCTCTGGTGGCTAAAATCATGATGTTAGCTGTGCTGCTCCTATCTGAGTTCAGGGCACTGATTTGGGCTCATGTGGTTACTGGCACAGTTCACCTTGTGCTGCTGCTTGTTGTCTGGGGCTATCAGGGAGCCCCAGAGAGGCTGCCTGTGGTTCCCTGCCCATGAGTGCAGGTCCTCTCAGACTTCAAACCTCTTCTTTGAGGAAGGGCTTGCCCTTTTTAAGAGTTTACCTAATGAGCTTGGAGTTAACTTGGGCTGCCACAAGCTAACTCGAACTATGTGGCTTCAACGAGAGAAACATGTTTTCTCCTAGTAGATCTGAAGTCAGGAAGTTATGGTGCCAGTGTGATTCAGTTTTTTAAGTAAGGGCCCTTTTCCTGGCTTGAAGATGGCTGCCTTCTTACTGGCCTCCTATAGCTTTTCTTTTGTATGTGAATGAAAGGGGTTGATGAGATTTGAGGTATCTTCCTATGGGATTAAAAACTCTAAATCCTGGGTGTGGTGGCACACTCCTTTAATCCCAACACTCAGGAGGCAGAGGTAGGAAGATTGCTGTGAGTTCAAGGCCACCCTGAGACTACCTAGTGAATTCCAGGTCAGCCTGAACTAGAGTGAGACCCTACCTCGAAACCCCCCCCCCAAAAAAAAAAAAAAACTCTAACGTATGATCTGATTTAACCTTAAATGCTATATCTCCAAATATAGCTAGTTGTTACATCGAGGGTTAGAACCTCAACCTATGAATTTGAGAGGACACAGTTCAGTCCATTGCAATTCACTAATCTCCTTTGTGATTAACTCAAAATCAGCTGATTTGGGATCCCAGTTTATCCCCAAATACCCTTATAGAAATCCAGTAGGAATACAGTGTCCTTTCATGTTCTAAGTCCTGCAATACTATTACCAAGTGGAGGAGATTATGCAGACATGTACCCAATGGAATGGGAATCTTGAGACAGTTTAGCTATCTGCTTGGTTACAAATCCAGCCAGATAAAGAGCTTTTCATTGCCTTATGAGGCATATCATGAATAGAGTAGAAGGAAAAGTCACATAGTAGCCTGGGTTGATGAGAGGAGCTCTAAACTAGGGCCCATGAAGTTGAGAGGTTTGACCCAAAGAATGTGTCTAGAAAAAAAGCACATTGGAAGCTAAAAATGTATTTCATGCATAACATATTAAATGCTGAGGTTTTTGTGGAAGAAAAGGCAGGTTCACATAGTAACAATGGATCTATGGGGTGGGGGAAGTAGCAGTGAAAACCATGGCTTTGGAGTCAGAGAATCCTGAGTGTAAATCCTGATTCTGCCACTTTCTAGCCTCTGTTTTCTCACCTGTAGAATGGGAATAATGTGCCAAGGTGGACTGGTGTGAGCATCAACTGAAATATGGATTTCAACTTTTCAGCCCAGGGTCTAGCACTTAGCAGTGAATAAACATGAAATAAATAAATATATGCTTTATGCCAAGTACATTATTTTTTGAGTCAGGAACCCACTGTAGTTCAGACTGGCCTTGAATTTATAATCCTCCTGACACAGCAGCTTCCTAAATGCTGAAACTGTAGTTATATACTACCACACTTACCTGGCTTTTATTTGTTTCTAAATAGACAGGTATGGATTATTTCTGAGGAAAAAAAGTAGCATGCAATCATAGAATTTTAGAATCTACAATAATTCATTTGTAGCCTAGGGCACTAGGTTTTGTATAGAGTTTTGTCTCTTGCCACCCTGGTGTATAAGCTCCTTGACAGGGTTGTGATTTTCTATAGGATGCTGTCGAAACAGGTTTTGGACATTCTAATGGCTGTGTTTCTATAGATTGAGGGGGGGGGGTGAGTTCAGAAAGAGAAAAGCTTTGTATTGGTATTGAATAGGGTGTTTAAAGTAGACTAATGAAGGGCAAATGGTGTAGCTAAGAGCAGTGATGAAGAAAACCTAGAGGAGTGCTGACAGTGTAGAAGGGGAAACTGAAGGAGCAGGCAGCACTAGTGCAGTTGGTATTGCTGCTATGCTGTAACACTGTGGTGATTCCTGGCTCTTGTGCATGGTTAGAATTGAATGTATGCGTGCATGCACACATATGTATTGATAACTGCATTTAGTGTGGAAAATATATAGATCACAGCCTTTCTAGTTACCAGAGAAATTTTATTTTTCTTCCATGGAAGGTATCACCAGCAAGACTCTAAGTCTAGATAGTGTGTTAACTACTCTTAGTTACATGTGCAGGCTATATAGGGCTTAAACCCTAGTAGGTAGAGGGCCTGGAGTACTTAGACCATTATTTATCAGTGATGAGGAAAGATAAAGTAGTTTAGGCAAAGCTGTATTAGGTAGCACTAATATTTAGGTTGTAAGTTTGTAGACTGTGGTATTTCCAGTTAACTCTAAGGGAACTTAATCCTGGCCATGCGTCAAAGGCTCTGGAGTTGCAGTGTAAATGGGAACTTTAAAATCTCCTGTAGCCTATGAGAAGAGAAATCTGGAGTACAGAGCTGTCAGGGAAGTCTTTAATCTTCATGTTCTGTTTCTCTCTGCCCCATGACGGCTGTCAACATGCTGCAGTGTGTGGAATGGTGTGATCAGGTGATGCTAAATGGATCAAGTGTAAGGCAGGCATTCAGAGGCATGCATGACACAGTGAGCACCTGAGCAGAAGAGGAGTGGTGGGCACTTTGGTGGGCACTAAGCAAATGGAGTTGAGCAAGAATTGATGAGCTGTTGGCTAGGAGGACATGAGAGTCATTGTGGGTTTAAAGGTAAGCAGATTTGAAATGACTTTTAAAATCAAGTCCTTGTCACCAAATACTCTAATACTATCTAGATCTCAGGACACCCGATTTTGAGACAGTGCTCTTTGCTTTCCAGAGACACTCTGTTCTTTTCACTACTATGACAACTACTCTTGCAGCTGTCCTGTGCCTGGATATTCTGGTTTAGATTGTTTTTTGGCAGTCTTTTATTTCTTTTTTAATCCCTCAAATATTGATGTTCCCCTGAATTCTGTTCTAGGCTCTGTTCTCTCTCATTCTCACAATCTTACAGGGTGATCTCATTCACTTTCCTTGTGTTAATAATGTTAGGAAATGCTGTAATGTTTCATAACATGATTAGCATCTGTGCGCTAATGATTGCCACATTTTCATCCCTGGCCAGGGTCTGTCTCCCAAACACCAGTTCTTTTTAGTCGATAAGTATTCCACACTGTTGTTGAACATTGCAGGAACACCTCAAACTCAAAGCAGAGCTTGTCAACTGGCTCCTCTTAGGATCCCCAAATCACACCGTGCCATCATCACCTTCCTGGTTGCTAGTTTGATCAATTTTGATAAATATGCACACTCATATCATCATTCAAATCAGAGTATAAGATTCTATCATCATCCAGAAAGTTCTCTTATCCTGCTTTGCTAGTCATTCTGGCATATTCATTCCCATCCCTGGCGAAGCCAACACATCTTTTTGCCTTTTCATTTACCAGCTTTTCTTGTTCTTAAACCTTTTTGTAGGGAAGGGGGTGAGAGTTGATACAGTGTCTCACATAGTTCAGACTGGCCTTGAACTTCTGATCTTCCTGCTCCACATCCTAAGTGCCAGGATTTCAGGTTCTTGAATTTCTTATAGATGGAATCATACAGTATATTCTTTTGGTCTCTGGGTCTCTTTTGTGAACTCTCTCTGTGTTGTTTTGTCTATCAGCAGTTGTCATGGTTTGATACAGGTGTCCACCACAAACAATTGAATGTGTTCTGATAGATCGATCCTCAGCTGATGGCAGTTTGGGTTTTACAACCTCGATGAAGCTGTGTTGTTGGGGGCAGGCTTATGGGGTTATAAGCCAACTTCCCCTTGCCAGTATTTGGCACACCTTCCTGCCGCTGTTTGCAGTGCTGTGGCAGAGGTGATGTCCAGCCCTCTGCTCATGCC
>PVHP010046650.1:0-13180 GCA_004024765.1 Zapus hudsonius | reverse complement strand
ACTCTCTACTAGTAAGGACACACATCTCTGCTGGCTAAGCCACACATCTACAAACACTTGCTCCTTGCTTTGCCTTCAAAGGGGACCACAGCCACCCATTCCATCCACTTCTAGCAATCCTAGATCGTGTGTTGTATGGGAGCATGGAGCTAGCCTGGGTTGTGGATTGCTGCAGGAACCTAACCTTCCCTCCTCATGCAGAGTGGCTGGTTAAAACAGCAGGGCTACATTTTTAGAGAATCACTCTACCATATGGAAGGAGTGAATGAAGAACAGTAAGAAGAGACAAACAAACAAAGCAATGCTCTGGTGTATCATAGTTTCAAATTCACTCATTATTCATACAAATGTGCGTGAGAAAGGCAAGGATAGGGAGGTCAGCAGGTCTTTGGAGTCAAGGCCATTCATCTCCTGAAAGCTCTCTGTCTCCCAGGGCAGCATCTAATTACATCTACCTTGCCATCATGCTACCAACAATCAGGCCTGTGATTGTTTCAAATGGATGTTTTTCTCAGGTGAGGGTGGAGGAGAGAGTTTCTGGGGTCTGTTCTGTATTTAGATGTTTGAGTTTCAAAAGCTACTCAAGTTCTTTGCAAACAAGTTCCTCATGAGAAGTAGATGTAACAGAGCCTTAACTCCTCTTTCTGAGGGATAGAAATAGCTGCTTTTAACACAAAGGTTCCTTTGTGTTTCCTATGGCAGATGAACTACTAGAAAATGCTAGAGAGTAAAGGTGATCAGGTGAGGCAGATGCCTTTAAAGAGAAAACATGTTCCCAGGCTATAAGAAAGAGAAGAATAAAAAATGATATGACCTATTTCCCTATGCTTAACGTTGATTTTCTTTCTCTTTCTTTCTTTCTCTGGATCCCTCCTTCCCTTTCCTTTATTTCTTCTCTTTTTTATATTTTTTTAAAAATTTTTTTTGGGATGGGGTTTGAGGTAGGGTCTCACTCTAGGCCAGGCTGACCTGGAAATCACTATGTATTCTCAGGGTGGCCTCAAACTCACTGCAATCCTCCTACCTCTGCCTCCTGAGTGCTGGGTTTAAAGGTGTGTGCCACCATGCCTGGTGTTTTCTCCTCTTTTTCATTTTTTAATATTTATAGCCCAGCTCATAAAAGTATCCTACCTGGAAGATCTTTACTGAGTCCTCATCTTCATTGTTCTAAAGAACTTTCCAGTATCTTCTGGTCCCCTCCTGATCCTTGTTTCTTTTTTTCACTGTTGTTTTTATATTGTTATTTATTGATTTATTTGCAATCAGAAAGAGATAGAGAGAAGACAGGCAGACAGACAGAGAAAAGGGGGGGTGCACTAGGGCCTCCAGTCACTGCAAACAAACTCCAAATGCATGTGCCACTTTGTGTATCTTGCTTTATCTGGGTACTGGGGAATCAAATCCAGTTTGTTAGGCTTTGCAGGCAAGTGCCTTAGCCACTGAGCCATCTCTTCAGCCCCCGACCCTTGTTCCCATGTGCTTTCAGAGGCCTGGAACCCTAATCACAGTCATCAAACCCTCCATTGGTCAATCCAGAGCTACAAAATCCTGGAAATGAGAATAGAATGCATTCTCATTCCTCGGGTTATCTGAACTCTTGCTAAGCAGCAAGTATTCATTCATATGAAATGCCTAATTTTAAATAGTGACATTTTGTGACTGAATTCTGAATGTCCTGGGTGCCAGGCCACTGCACAGCCAGCAATTTGAAGCGTTATAGGAAGTGTTATAGAATCTCTAGAGATTCTCGTGCTGCTACATAAGACTAACTAGTCCTTCCAAGATGGCTCAGAGCCCCCCACTGTTTTCCATTGTGTAGAGTTACAAGCATTCTCTCCATAATTTGCTTTAGCTCCAAAGAGTCTTTGAGGGCGTCGTATCCTGGTGTACATAGGCAACAGCTTTATCAAACAAGCATGTGCTTCTTTCTTTTCCTTCTTTTTTAAATAATAGTCATTTCTTTATTATTAAGGTTTGAATATAGTCTTAAGTTTTACACAGAAAAAAATATTAATTTGAATCTTCAATATTCTAGATAAAAGGGTTTTTTTAAAAAGTTGTATACAAAATTTTGTTGCACTTGATATTTGTGATCAAATTCAAATTTTTAAATTAATATCTTTATTATAAGTATATACATTGTATGAGCAAATCTTATGAAGGTGTCCCTGTTTCCCTCCTCTCTGTCCCCTACCCACTGGGGTCCTTCCTCGGTGTGCATTCTGAATCTGTCCATACGATAGGGGGTTATTAACTGCACCAGAGGTAGCCAGTTGATGTGTGTGTGTGTGTGTGTGTGTGTGTGTGTGTGTGTGTGTGTGTGTGGTTCAGATGCATGCAGAGGCCAGAGAAGAATGTTGAGAGCTCTGTTATTATTCATCCACATATTGGTTGAGACAGAGTCTCTCTCTCTCTCTCCCTCCCTCCCCAGAGATGCTGTGTATCAGTGAGCCCCAGTGATTCTCCAGCCCCCCCCTCCCTGATGGGGTCACAGGCATTGTGTGGCCATGCCCATCTTTATTGTGGGCTCTCGGGAATCAAGCCTGACAGTCTTCATCTGAGAGGCTCTCACACTAAAACAGCGAGTGCCCTTAACCACTGGGCCACCTCCATAGCTCGCTTCTTTCTTTGTTTCATTTCAGGACAATTTAGAGTAGGAGGCACTGGATGAGGCTGGACTCCCCTTCGTGGCTGTTAACATTAATTATTTAATGAGCTTTTCTGTTTTTCCTCAAAGAAAGTTCTGGTCCATAGAAAACACAGTCGTCACATGAGAGCTGGATAATTTTTGACCACCATGAGCTGCCTGGAATCCAGGACAGACTTTTCAAAGGGTGCTATTCATTACCTCACAAATCCTCCAGTATGTCTGCCTTGGGTTTATGAGTTCAGTGAAATTTTGATGGATTTTAATATATATATATATGTATATATATGTAACTGCAGTTAAATGTCTGTACAGCTCTCACTCACACAGGAATCAAAGAAAGGAAGAGGCCCAAATGCTGTGGAGACAAACACACCCAACAGGCTTTGTTTGTTGGGTGATGATTTCACTCTTGGAAGCAAGGGCGGCTACTCTTGGATATGCTCAAGCGTTTTTCTTCTAATATAATAATTTTACATTCAGAAAGATCTGACAGCGTGGCTTCTTGGTCTTTCTGCCTCTATAACCACCTACAAGGAAGGCAGGCATCTTAGGATAGAAATAAAGCATACAAGCCTTAGTCGCAGAAATGTTGATAGATTTGTGAGTTTTCTGATGAATTTTTGTCCCAATAACCTGACCATGTCATGAACACCCAGCCACTGACTATATGTTCTCTGACAGCCATGATATCAGAAAAATGAAGAGAGGTTAAAAGAATGTTAGAAGTAACAGGAGAAAATTAAAAGGTAGCAAGAAAGAAAGGGTTTTTTGTGATAAATGAGAAAGTTATGCTTACATTCTAGTGTTGTTCAGAACTGACATTTTCCTTGATTCAGGATCTATTATCAATGCTCTGGGTTCTGGACAAAGGATGTGTGATATGAATTATCTTAACTTCCAAGATGGTGTGGCCTGTTTGGGCCTACAATTGATATCTAACTGAAATCAACCTCAGAGAACTTCCAGTTCATCCCTCATACATTATAAAATGAAGCAACTATGTGTGATAAGAGAAAGAAAGGGATCTTCCAAAGCTCTCTCAGCTGATGAGACCTTTCCAAGCCTAATTCCAGATCTTTCTCTTGTCTCTTTTGTATTTCTTTCTTAATTCTTGATATACCTTTAAAAAGATCCTAGAGTTTCTATGCACTCGCCTCTGATCTGTCTCCCTCAACTCCCCTGTCGTATGCTTATGAAAGAGGGGTTCTCCATCAGGTAGAATAGATTGGCAAAAACAGCAAGGAATAGGAATTGAAAGCCAAATTTTTGCAGATTGAAAGCAAAACTGTGAGTCCTGGGTGTCTGTGTGGTGTTCCCAGCTCTGACATGTGTTTCAATGTGATGTTTAGCAAGAGTCGCCGGCTTACAACAATACAGACCACCAGTCACAACACGGCTCACATTGAGCTGTGTGTCCACCCTATGAGAAGCAATAAGCTCTAGGGCTGGTGACACTGCCCAGTGGATTCAGATATTTTTGAAGCAATCTGATCTTGTCACCTCAAGGGGGAAATAGCCATGTCTTTTGTTGGAATATTTGGAGTCAGGTGTCTTCTTCCTTGCCACATAACAGAAATATTTCCAGTTTAATTACTCCTCTCTTGGGCACTAGTTCCCTTCCCCTACCCAACACACACTCTACCATTTGTTTCTACCATCAGCTTAAAGACAAAGTTTATGAACTTACCAGAAAAGACTGAAGTAAAATAATAAAAAAAAAACTTTTGTCCTAATTTTTCAAAGGGAACTGACTAAATGCACTATGATCTCCATCATATAAAGTCACAGTCACTTGCTGACAAGCCATCAGAATGTAAGCTTTGAATTATTTTCTTCATGGGTAAGGATGGATTTACATAAAGCTAGATGTATGATAAATGTAATGTTAAAAGCAAACCTGGGTGGTATGGTGTATGCCTGAGATCCCAGCTACATGAGAGACTGAGGCAGGGCAATCACTCAAGCCCAAGACTTCCAGCCTGGACAACATACAGAGATCCTGTGTCTAAAAATGATACATAATAAGAAGAAGAATAGATCAGAAGTCCAGGCGGTTAAACAGTACAAAGGCATTTATGACAGCTATGTAGTGGAAACCTCAGTTTGACACAAGGAAGGAAACTCTAATGCAATAGAGTTCTAGGCATTTACTTCAATAGAAGCCTGATGCCCATCTATTCATACTTCTACCAGGAATCCTTTGTAGAAAAGCTGGACCAGAGCTTGCTGAACACCTTTCCCTGCTGTCTCCACAGAGGACTATGGAAACCCCTCTGAAGGTTAATTGAAAACAGAGACAACTCTCAAGGTTTGGATCAAACTTGACTGATCAATACAATGGTGAAAGACAGTCATCCATGGGATGTGCCAACTATATTCTGGTGAGGGTTCCTCTGTAGAAGCAGAGCTGATGGGATGTTTATCTTAGAAAAGGGATTCAAGTTGACTTACACAGCTCAGTCTGGGTTGGACAACACTGACTGTGTGCAGGCTGGAGAGGCTGAGACCCTGGGTAGCTGCTCAGTCCACAAGGCTGGATGCCTCAGCAATCCCACTCTGGCAAAGGTAAGCAAGGTAAGCAAGCCTCTGACTTCTCCATGCCCAGGGTTAACTCTGAAAGAGCTGCCCCACTCGGGGAAGCTCTCCCACCTCTAGATCATCCTTCCTGGAAATACTCACAGACCTGCCCAGGAGTCAGGCCTCTGATGTGATTCCTGGATGCCCAATCCAGTCAATTTGAAACCAAGGATCACCATTTCATCAACCCACCATGTAGCTCACAGTATGCATTGTAAATAACACAAATCTTTTTTATAATATTTTATTTATTCATTTTAAGCAGACACAGAGAGAGAGAGAGAGAGAGAGAGAGAGAGGAGTGAGCACCAGGGCCACCACCTTTTGGGTCTGGCCTATGTGGGTACTGGAGAATTGAACCCAGGGCATTGGGCACTCGAGGCAAGTGCCTTAATCGCTGAGCCATCTCTCCAGCCCAATAACACAAATCTTTAAAGACCGTCTGTAATAGATAAGTATGGATATTCCATGGCACAATGACAATTCAGGTGGTTTTTCCAGTGTGTGAGCAGTTGAAATGTGAACATCCCTACTCACAACTTTTACCACCAAATTAGAGGGCTTATTAGTTACTTTATGATGCTGTGACCAAAATACAAACTGAAACAAAGGAGGAAAAACTCAACTTTGGCTGATGGTTTCAGAGGCTTCCAGACCATCACAGCAGGGAAGACATGATGAAGGGGCTCTACCTGTGACCTCAGAAGTATGTGAACTGTTAACTGTTCACGTGACAATGGACCAGGATGAAGAACATTCAAAGGTCCCATTCTTGATGACCCACTTCTACCAGTTAGGCCCCATCTCTGAGACCCACTGTTCAAATCATGATCTTGTGGGGAGCGGCATTTCACATTCACCCACAAAATAGGAGGTCTACATGACACGTGTGAAAACTTTTGGGCAGACCACCCAACATAATGTATCTTATTTACATTCGCTGTTGATTTTTTTTTCAACCTCTTTTGGACTGTTCCTTGATTTTACCTAAGTATATAAATAAACTCTGCCTCAGAGTTCTCCTGAGGTGTGCAAAGCAATCTGCACCACACTGCAGAGCCTTTACTACGGACCACATTACCATGAAAATCCCCAAAGACCCTGCAACAAGTGTCCCTTGGCATGACCTGTGTGTATTAACTTAAAAGGAATTCTCAACAAATTTAAGTACCCAAAAGGTTCTTCTTTTTTTTACTTTTTGATAGCTTCGTAATTATAGACCACAAACCATTATGATTCCCTCCTCTCTCTCACCCTCCCCTTTAACGCTTCTCCCTCTCAATTAGTCTCTGCTTTGTTTCGGTGTCATCATCTTTTCCTCCTGTTATGTGTAGGTATTATCAGGCACTCTGAAGTCATGAATATCAAGACCATTGTGTGTCTGGAGGTTTGTGTCCTAAGCAGTCCTACCCATTGTCCCAGTGGTTACCGTGGTCATGGCCATCTGAAAAAGAGAAGCTTTTCAAGTCAAGAGTGAGAGTAGCATTATTCTTTGGTAATGCTTATTTTTTTTAAAAAAAAGTGCTTCTAAGGCAGTTTGGTTGGCATAACATATTCATTTAGTTAGACAACAGCAAGTGTTACTCCCCTAGGGTCATGACCACCCCCACTGTAGTGTTTTCACTAGGTCTTCAGCACCAGGCATGTATGCCCCCCATGGAGTGGGCCTCCAGTCCAATTAGAGAGCAATTGGTTTCCCCAGAAATAGGCCTGCCACTATTGCCCCAGTTGGCTCATTTGGCCTGGCTGGCCAGAAGAGTAAATAAACGTATAGATGGGAGGTAAGTGTGTGGGGGGGGTTAAATAG
This sequence comes from Zapus hudsonius, assembly GCA_004024765.1. Classification (NCBI taxonomy): domain Eukaryota; kingdom Metazoa; phylum Chordata; class Mammalia; order Rodentia; family Dipodidae; genus Zapus; species Zapus hudsonius. Next base: position 6,146 of record PVHP010046650.1, on the reverse strand, counting down.
AATTGGGGCAAGAGAAACTTTGTACAGTCTTTTTGCATGCAGCTAACCGAGCAGGGGAGTGTTTTTTTGCAATTTGTAGAGTCTTCCAGCTGGCTTGAAGAAAGAGAGAATTTAAGACCAAAACATTTGGTGAGTGTCCTAATGAAAGGAATTAAGCAATAGCTGCTTTGGCTTTTTGTAAGCAAAATGTCTTAGTTGAATTCCAGAAGGAAGCAGCTCTCAGCCTTCTCCATATTCCTGGATCCCTTGGCACAGAGTAGGGTGGAATTCTCAAAGTCCTGGATATAGCTTTCTCCCTTACCCTACCTGAATAAGAACAGCAGCATACACAAAGATACTTTCTTCCAGAGTGACCCCTGAAAACAGAAATAAATGTTTTGTTATATGTACATAAGAGCACAGAAAGTACAGTGTGCTCCACAGCAGATGGGGAAAATGTCCTACTGGCTTCCATTCAGGACCACATCAAGAAAAGTCAGGCAAGAGGGCACATACCTGCAAACCCAGTACTCAGGAAGCTGAGACAAGATGGCTATGAATTAGAGACCAGTCTGGGCTCCAAAGCAAGACCCTATTTCACAAGAAAAAAAAAGAAGAAGAAAAGAAAAGAATAATCCACGTTTTTAAAAAAAGCTGGATGTGGTGGTGCTTATCATCCCAGCCCTGGGGTGGTGGAGACAGGAGGATCCCTGGGGATCACTGGGGAGGTGGAGACAGGAAGATCCCTGGGGATCACTGTCCAGCCAGTCTAGCCTACTTGGTGAGTTCAGGCCAATGAGAGTTCCTGTCTCAAAAAACTGTGATGACACCTGAGGTTATTTTCTGATCACCACACATGCACATACATATATATGCATGTATCCATGCACACACATGTACCTAAACACAATTAAAGAATAATAATTATAAACAAAAAGATTAGTTTTAGCAAAATTAGTCCTGTCTACCACTAGAAGAAGCCAGTAGTATAGTGATTCTGTGTGTCCTGACGTCTTGGCAGACTTGGCATGAGATATTCAAATATGCTCTAAGCGTTGTCTTAATTGGCAGGTCCTCATTTTGTTATGAGTTTACCTTAAGCATTTTTTTGGGGGGGGAGGCAGGTAGAAGCAAGCACACATTGACTGACCAGTTTATTAGCCTAGGGGTTGAAAGTAACTATGGCTTCCTTTAGCAAAGCCCTACATTTTTAAAGGTATTATAAAATATCTCAGATAACCAAAGTCATTTTACTTTTCAAAAGTGGCTTTTTCAGGAAAGGAGTCTAAAATGGCAAGAGCTCGGAAGGGTTGTCAACTTTTTAAATTCCAATTTAAGAACCACGTCATTTGAAATGATGTTTTCAATTATTCCTGCTTTTAAATTGAATTTTGCCTGAAAATAAATATACCACACCACTTTTAGTGCGAACACCCCGTAAAAAGTCCTGAGAATGTGGAATCAATTTTCAGATCGTGCAGAAACCTTACCAGATCACACCACTCCTTTTATTGTTTTGTGTTATTGGGTTTTTTGTTGTTATTTTATTTGTTTGGTTTTTAGTTTTGTTTTGAGACAGGAACTGACATAACTCATGCTTGTTTCAAATCTGCTATGTAGCCAAGACTGGCTTTGAATGTCCTCATCTTCCTGCTCAATCTACCTCCTTAGTACTGGGATTACAGACATATGCCACCATACCCAGCTCACCACTCCATTTGTGTGTGGTGGTGGTGGTGATGGTGTGTGCGTGCCTGTGTATGTGTGCATATGTATTTTAGATGTGTGCACAGGCACATAGACACCAAAAGAGAGTATGGATTGTTGTATAGTCAGCTTTCTAGTTGCTGTGCAGAAAGAACCCAAACAAGAGCGGCTAGTGGAGGAATGGGTTTATTTGGCTTACGGACTCAAGGGGAGACTCCATCCTGGCAGGGAAAACGATGGCATGAGCAGAGGGGTGGACATCACCTCTGCCACAGCACTAGAAACAGCGGCAGGAAGGTGTGCCAAATACTGGCAAGGGGAAGCTGGCTATAACCCCCATAAACTCACCCCCAACAACACAGCTCCATCAAGGTTATAAAACCTAAACTGCCATCAGCTGAGGATCGACCACTCAAAACACATTCATTTGTTTGTGGGGGACATGTGGTAGTGCTTATCATCCCAGCCCTGGGGTGGTGGAGATAGGAGGATCCCTGGGGATCACTGGAGAGGTAGAGTCAGGAGGATCCCTGGGGCTCACTGGGGAGGTGGAGTCAGGAGGATCCCTGGGGCTCACTGAGGAGGAGGAGACAGGAGGATCCCTGGGGCTCCCTGGGGAGGAGGAGACTGGATCAAACCATGACATGGAGTGTCCTTCCTCTATCACCCATCCAAGTATTTTGCTTGAGACCAATTCTTTCTAAGCACAAAATTGTGGTTTTCATGAGCCCCAGGGATTCTATGATCTGTGCTCCCAGCAGGACTAAGGTTAAAGTCATGTATGGCCACACTCCGCTGTTTGTGTGGGTCCTACAAAATCAAACTCAAGTGATCGCAGGCCCTCTTAGACCCTAGTCCTTGCAGCAAGTACTCTTACTCACTGAGCCGCCTTCCTAGTCCATCTTTGAAAACATATCTACATTGTGTATTCCTCTTAGAGAGAATGACTTCCTTATTACTGATCTTTCTCTTACCACCAATGTTCACCTGAATCCACCTTCCTCAGTGTGCACTGGTGTAGATCGTTTCTTTATCTATATCTGTACCTGTTTTTTTTTCCACTTAATATTTTATCTCTTTTCTGTCTCTGATAGATTGGCCCCAACCTCATGTCTCAGTAAGTGCCCCAAAACACATGGTATCTGCCATCATCATGTCTAATGGATCACTCCTTATTTATTTTTATTTGAGGCCAGATGCAAGTAGACTGAATACGATAGGTATATTCTATTGTAACTTTCTATTTTTCCATCATCTGAAGTTGTTGGTTGCCTTCTTTTTTCTCCTCCTTTCTTATTATAGAGGAGGGAAGGACACAGACAGAAATGTTCTTGGATTGGTGAAGAGTGGTACATGCTGGGCCAGTGCCAGAGGTAAGAGGGCAGTCTGAGGGGTGTTATGAAGAAGGACCCAGAGATGAGGTCCTGCAGCACTTAGCAGATGGAAACCCTGAAGAGGGAGGATGAAGATTGGATAATTCACCTCTAGATTAGCACCTATGAGAAACAGAACCAAGGAGATTTCAGGAAATGTACAGTATAATATGTCACCACAATCACTGAGCACCATCAACTGCAGCTAGTCCGTATATGTGGCTCTGAGGTCATCATGATGGAATTAACCCAAGAAACAAGAACAGGCATCTCCACTCCACTCTGCAGCTCCAAGGGCTCTGCAACCAAGAGTAGCCAGAACTTAACTCTGGCGTAGACAGCGAGGAAACACGGGCTGTGCTCTCTTGCAAAAGTCTGTGACTTTTCTCACTTGACTCTCATCCCATTTTCGCTCAACAACACTAGTCAGAGAGCAGGTGCTCAATACTCCTATGACTACTACCTAGCTTGACTTTCAACTAGAGATTCTGTATCATTCATTCCACTCATGGATTTCACACTAAAGTTTACCTAGATTTGTTTATTCAAATCACCATAGGGAAAAAAGAGGAGGAAAGTCATCAGCTGAGTCTCCATCAGTAAAATAATAATTTGACTTCCACCCAGCTTTCCTGGAAACCTATAACCAATCACAACCCTTTGTCATTATTAGAATCAAAATATGAGAATTTGCCATCTTTCCTACCAGGGTTTCTAGAATTCAGTAATTCCTTTCCAAATTTGTTTTGTGTAATGATTTCCACAACTTCAGGAAGTGATCCTCAACTCACCTCAGATGCCTGGGCCTTCATTCCATAGACCTTTCTCCAGTGCAAGGGAAAACAGACATGCTAGATGCTCTGCTTACATAACTTTGACATCTATGACACATACCAAAAAACCTTACATTTCACAATGCAGGCCCTTTGTGAACAGCTTTATGTTTCCAACACAATGCGGCATTCAAAGAGCATGTGATCATCTGACCACCTCCCTGCACCCAAGGGTACAGTTAAAACTCTATGGGGAAGAAACAAAATTGCTGCACATAATAGCATCAAATCCAGGTCCTCCCTTTGATTCTTCCCTCCTCCCTCCTGTGTTCTCTGGGGTGGCCAAGCCAATGCCAGCAGTGGTACATGTCACCACAGTTCCAAGGGGCTGGGAGAAAACCCCCTCCTTTGATCTGAGAATGAGTGCAGTGAAAGTCCTCTCCAGACCAGCATGGTTACAACAGAATGACCATTATCTCAGATGAGATAATGAATGAGAAAATGCTTTGTGAACCATTAAAGTCTAACTGTTGGTGATTGTCTCAGCATCATGATTAATTTATTTGTTAGTATTATTATTTCTCCTAATAAAATGAATGATCAGGCTTCTGGCTCTGTAGTCCTAATGTAGGCTATAGTGCCTTGGAAGGTTTTGGTATGAGTAGTTACCAGAAAATCGAGAGAGACAGAGAGAGAGAGAGAGAGAGAGAGAGAGAGAGAGAGAGAGAGAGAGAGAGAGAGAGAGAGATCTAGACAATCACTGTTCCAGTCTTCAAAGCTGACTCTGAAAGTAACTTTCCCTGATGGTGGATGTTGTAGCCATGGATTGGAGTCCGATGGGCACCTGTCAAGATTTCTTTTGTCGCAGAACAAAGAATTGGGCCAGGGACACATGTCGTTACAGAGGCAATGGATGAAAAAAGAGAAAACACTCCTGAGAATGGATGTGGGCCAAGGAGCTGGGAAGAGCTGAGGCTCCAGAGCCCAGGGCCACAGGGGGCCTGATCTTTCATAGGTCTTTCCCCAGCATGGGCCAAATGGCTGGATTCTCCCAAGAGTGCCATTTGGTTGGATGTCGCTTGTGAGGAGAAGGAGAGTTCCTGTTCCTCAGCCACTGATTCCTTTCATATGTTAGGCCTCTTTCTGCATGCCTTCTTCTCTTAACAGGCTAGCATGGCCCTTCTTTATCGTGGATAGTGTGCACATGTATCCAGACAGTGACAGGATTCTTTGTTTGTTTGGCACTCCACCTTTCATCAGAAAGTCCATCTCTAGACCTAGAAAAATAGGTTAAAGACACGGCCATCTTCCTCCTCGTGGCATTTTCACAGACCCCTCCCCCTAAAGCTTCCCAATAAACTCATAATTTGGAATCACCCCACATTAAAAAAAGGTTATGATTCAAGTGCAAATCTGAGTAAGCAAATGTAGTTGGCAGTCAGAGCCGTGGAAAGTTGTGTCTGCAGCCAGAGGTGGTTACCCATAATTCTCCACAGACAGCTCCACACAGCCCCGGTGGTGGGTTCAGAGGAGTAGAAGGGGAAGCACTCGGGAATTTTTATTCTTGAGTGTTTTTCAATAAATAAGTCTATTTAGATTCCAGTGGCACAGACTGCCAACTGCTTTCTCAACCAGGACTTTCAAAAAAAAAAGGATCATTTATAGTGATCAAAGATAAACTAAAATATTAGTCTGGAAGAAATACAACTTCAGGTTTAGAAGCTAGTTTTATGAGAGAGATAATCCCCTCTCTTTTTTTTCCAGGACTATAAATGCATTTTTATTTTATTTTTGCCCCAGCCCTAGGGTTGCTACAAAGACTGAACATGAGGACGATTATTCCATCCTCTTCCAGGGGGTACTTGGCAATTACACTTTGCAGACCCACCTTGTGCTATTTAGAAGCCCGACTTGGGAACGCCCTGGCAGCTGCTCCTTGTCAGAGGCTCTGATCTTTTACGTTTCCAGGCAAATGGAGACCCAGCCCTCCTCTATCTGGGGGTAGCCCGACTTTGGTCTTGTCTGTTATGAGTCTGCTCATGACCAACAATTTACACAAAGAGCAGAGAGGATCCCAGCTGTTGCAGTCTTAGAGAAAAACTATTGTTCTTTTCATGGCGTTTAGAGCAGCAAACTTGACACCAGAGCATTCATATTGAAGTTGTGGCTGCTCTGAAATATGTCCAATACAAACAATAAACCTGGTTTATAACATTCTGCTCAAATCTCTCCTTTCCACTTCAGACGGTTCTATGCATTTTCCTTTCAGAACAGAAGAGGGAAGCCACTCACTCAAGTGTTCAGCTTCCCCTAC
>PVHP010046649.1:0-13208 GCA_004024765.1 Zapus hudsonius | reverse complement strand
ATGAAATAGAGAAAATCACCAAATCAAATTTGATTTATTAGGAAAACTAACACCTTTGGTAGCTGACCCTGAGAAAAGAGAGAAAACAGAACTTTACCAATGTCAGATATTAAGAAGTCGTTATTGATAGGCACAAAAAATTAAAACATGAATATTGGGAAAGTTTTTATTATTTACGATGCGAAGTAAATAGAAAAATATCATGAGAAGTGACACTTACTAAAACAGACACAATCTAAATGATTATATACCTTTCAAGGAAACTGAATACAAATTGAATAATATTATATTCATCCTCTAATAAAACAATAAAATTTTCTAATAAAATATGCTCTAGTAAAATACAAAGCATCACTTTATATTCAAAGCATTATATGGGTATAATCCATTTAAAAATCAGCTTCAGGGGCTGGAGAGATTGCTCAGTAATTAAGGTTCTTGCCTGCAAAGCCTAAAGAATGGGGTTTGATTTCCCAGTACCCAAGTAAAGCCAGATAAACAAAGTGGTGCATGCCTCTAGAGTTCATTTGCAGCAGCTGGAGGCCCTGGTGTGCCCATTCTCTCTGTCTCTCTGCTCTCTATCTCTCTCTGCTTGCAAATAAATAAATAAATAAATAAACAAATAAACAAATAAATAAATAAATAAATAAATAAATGCCACCTGTGGTTTTCAAACTTCTCCTGTCATTCTAAATAGTTCTTTCATAGACAGATGCCCTTTCAAATGATTGTGTGACCAACTTCTGGCACTCTGCCATAGATGTTGATTCTGAAACCACTCCCTGGCAGTCATATGCTATTCCCATGGTGGCTACAAGGCCTCCCCAAGGAACCTGGGCTCTTAACCACCTGGAAGCTATTCTTTCTATAAAAGGCATTTTTAAGCTTGCTTGGAAATAAGTTCCTAGAAACCATGTCTGTTTGGAGATGCTAGAAGGTCTTGGTAAATGATAAGTTCATCTCTGCCCTGTGAGCTCGGGAGACTGGAACACTGTGGTGCAATTGTTCTAAAATTTAAAATAATTAACCTGCTGCTGCATACTTAAATACTGTCAGATTTTTATTCGGTGAACACAATTTAAATTTCCTTTCACTTCCCAACTTTTCAAGTTTTCTTATTCCAGTAGAGCCAAATTCTGAGTTAGAAAGAAAGATGAGAGAAAGAATGAGAGAGAAAGAGAGGGAGGAAAGGAAGGAAGGAAGTGGAGGGAAACAGAAGGTGACTCTGGAAACATGAATTTCTCCTTTTTTTCCCCCCACACTATTTTTCCATTTAAGGGAATGCGGATTAAATTTTCAAAGCAGTAGTTAGATGTTTGTGTCACTGTATATGTAAATGAGAGAAAAAGTATGAATTTACTGGGTGAAACCACTTACAAAACGAATACAGAATGACCTTTTTCACACGAGATTTGGCATGTGTGCTCCTCAGTGAAGCTTTCTCTGTCATGGCTTCCAGAACAGAGAGGAACGACACACACCCATGGTGCGAGCTGCAGAAAGCAAATCTGACCAGGGACTAGATACAATTTGATTTGAGTCAAGCAGGGAGAACATATTTCTTCAACATGACAGAAGATAAGATATGCCAATTCATGACAATGTGCACTGTCACGTTCCTAGAAAAATATGTCATGGGGGAAATGACTGGTTCACTTGTCTTTTGATAAATAAAGTGGTTTTGCATCAATTTCTTTCTTTCTAATCTGTCATTTTACTCCAGTGTATAGTGAATCCAATCTGCTTGGAGCCTTAATAAAAATCTTCATAAGAATAAAAACAAGAATGAAGAAATGCCATCACTGTTTTTATTTTCTATGCTGTTGAGAAAGTTCATACTGATTTTTACTCTAATGCTAAGGTAAAGAGAATAGCTACCATTTGGGGGTAGTTTGCTGTGGTGGACTTGCACACTGACCTGAGATATTTTCCAGTGGGTTTATTATTTTTTTTCTTGCTTCAAAATTGAAAAAGCACAGTCGGATTTCCATAATGTAGAGAAAGAACTGCTTAAATCCAAAGGAAGATGCAAACCTAGTAGAATAAATGCACTAATTGTTCTTCAAATAAAATCTGTGAAAAATTTAAATGAACATCTGTCTGAAGAATAAAGCTATTAAAGGCAATGTTCTGCCCAAACAATATGCCATGCAGAATAGTCACAAAATAATGCGGTGACATTGCTTAATTAACTCACAAAAGAGAGACACTAGTAAAGGAAATATCCACACTGCACCCTAGAGATGTTTGACAGTCAAGACCAGATGTGATTATGATTATAATTATTTTAGGAAATTGTGCCATAACTTCTCTTTCTGTTGTAAAATAAGGTATAGTATGAATCCTAAACAGGATAAACCTTTAGGTACAAGCAATTGTGCAGATCTGACTTTTGTTAGAACCAGAGCACTGTGTTGTTAACATTTCCTTCATTTCAATCGGGTGTGCTTTTGTAAATACAACAGAGCAGAGCAGGTATTCAACACATAATTTATAAGTAACGAGATTGGATTTCATGTGTGCTCTGTGGAAATTGGTTTCAATATTTTATAGATATGACTTTCAGCATAGATTTGGATGTCTACAAAGCAATGTGTTTTTGGCCCTAGGAAGTATCACTTATTTATTAGATTGTGGTATATAGTGGACATGGAGTAATTTTATTTTCTTAATGACAGAGAAATGCAGTCAGAAACCTTACAGTATTAAACATGAAGGCTACAATAGCATTTCTGTGTGAGGTCAATTAGTTTTATTTGAAGTAGATTCATTGACCATGCATTATGTATCAAGTTTGTTTAATATTATTATGCAAATTTACTAAATCTATGCTACTCGATTTTTTTCATTCTTCTCCATTTTGGAAATTGCATATTTTCATATTCATAACTTTAGTTAGTAATTACAGGAGTGTTACATTTTCTGTATATTGCCTTTATCACTCTTATTAGCTGAAATTGCTACTGGAAGGAAATTAATCAGACAAATTAGTATGCTTATTCATGAAACCTAGATTACAGTAAACCCCAAGATTAAGACTAATGAAACAATTACTTATTTAATCATTATTGAAAATGGGAACATTGCTCAGATATCTGACAGTAACTGCATCCAGCATTGGAAATAGACAAATGAGTGTCTTTCTTGACTGCTCATTCATGAGCGTAAGATGATTATCACCTGCTGGGAGTTTTGCTTTTATAGTTAACAATTTTCCTGAAAAAGTTCTCTTCTTATTAGCAAAATAAAAAATCTAATTTCTCCAAATAGACTCCTGTCTTTGAAAACTTAAGTTTTTCTGACTTTGACATTTGAAAAGATAAGACATATGCCAAGGCTACAGATACTTAGTATGGACAAGAACTTTTTTAAGAAAAGAATAAAATTGCACTAGAAGTTAAACTGTTTACCTAAGGTATTAAAAAAATTAATCTAAGGTAATAACATAGTTTTGAAAGTACAGGTACAACAGACTTGTGGTGAAAATTCATATTTTTTTCATATCATTCACCAGCCTCCTGGTGCCCAGAGGCAACTGCTAGTCAGTGGTTTCTACTATTAAGCTTTCTGGTGGATACCTTCATGTTGGAATGTTTTTTCTTATTTCACAACTTTATGTGTGAATAAATTTCTTGCTCTTAACAGACATATTAGTCCATCTGCCCACATCCTATTCCTACAGGAACCAATCCAATAAGATGAGTATATATTATACAGTGGATTTGTAGATTGGCTTACATGATCCAAGCTAGGCAGTCAACAACAGCTGTCTGTAGGCTGTGGAGTTGGGAAACCAGGTAGCTGCTCAGTCCATGAGGCTGGATGCCTATGCAATCTGGCACTGGGGAATTCCTGGAAAGGTGCTGGTCTTCAGTGCACATAGAAAGAAACTGGGTTCTGCTGTCCATGGATAATGGCAACAACAGGGTACATGCATCTACCAGCAGTTAGGAAGAGCAGCCAGACATAAAGGACCACTATTCCCTGCCACTGGAAGGGTCTACCTACCCTGCAGAAAGGTCTTCCCTCCTCAGTTACTCTTTCAGGGAAAGGCTCTCCAAGATCCACCTACAGATATGTCTTTTACTTGATTCCTGATCCCTTCAACTGCTAATAGAAATTGACACTTATCTTTCAAAATCTAGATGCTATATTTGGAATACTAATTTGTCTGTCAAATCCAGACACTATCTCCTGATTTCTCACATTTAATGGGAGAATATCAGTATTTCTAAAGATTTCTTATCCCAATTTTCTCCTCAAGATGAAGGATAAAATATATAATGTACCTCATTAAATTTGAATTTCAGATAAACACTATTTTTAGTGTATGTTCTGACTTCATAAGAGAAATACATGTTTAAAATATTTTCAATTATGAAATAGAAAACATATAAATGATATTTGATTCCTTACATAATGATAAACAATTTATTGAGATAATAAAAATAAGCCAATTCATCTTGCGTAACCCTGAAGTTCTAGGAATTGGGGTACCAGATACCTCTATATTGGGTTTAAGTTATCAGAAATATTGGTAGGGAACTCCATTTAAGGAACAGGGAACTTTCCCAAACTTGGTCCAGGCAGAATTCTATGATCCACCCAGTCAGTGTAGGAGAAGTTTCCACTGTTTTGCCTAGTTAACACAGGAAGGCTCAGTAAACTAAACTAAGACCAGGGCCTTGAGGACATGAGACTCATGAGAAGAGTGCTTATCTAGCATGTGTGAGCCCTTGGGTTCAATCCCAAGTCTGAAACAAACAAACAAAATGCAAAACAAAATTACAAATCCCTAGGTATAGGATATGACCTTTAATTCAAGACTGTCTGTTAGTCTGGAGAGGTCTCTGACCCAACTTCTTCCCTTTTGGCTCCTGGAATGCTGATGGAGATTGACTGATACAGCACAAGAATGGATGATGGTACCTGTCTTGGAGTTAAATGACTGGCTCTTAACAAATAGTTTATAAAAGCTGTCATGAGGACACTAGGTGAAGTAGTAAGGTCTCCACCTTCAAGGTCAAGGCCATCAGTCTACATCTGTTATCCAGAGCTTTAAATTCTATTTAGGACCACATTCTTAAATATTTCTGCCAGGGAATGTGATGTCAGATGTAAAAGAAAAAGATCAAAAGTAGAAGAGGAAAACTCAAGGGAAATAAATTTGATTTAAAAAAAAAGAGAGGAAAACTTGAAAACAAGCTGTAATTAAAGTTCACAGCGAGATCAAACAACACGTCTGAAACAACAACAGGGTTCTTCAACAGAGAAGCAATGCTTGAACAAGAAATATCTTTGGCAAACTACAAACAGGGTAAAAGAAACCTTCAAGTTGATTTGATGTTTGGAATACATTATATGAATCAATATTCTCAGAGAAGCATCAAAAGACTAAAAGATGAGAGAAAACAGTGGTTTATACAACAATGTGAGCTTCCTCTTGCATTATTGGACAGTATTAGACAAGAAAGAAAGAACTGAAGAATCAGAACCTGGGTGTGTAATGTCTTCTTTATAAAGAAGTGGTAGATGGAAGGAAAAAATCAACTAAAAGATAATCGTGCTGGCCAGAATTTGGGATTGGAGAGAATGGAGAATAACATGTTTTTATTTTTTGTTTCCTATCAATTGCTTTGATATAATTTAACAAAATTCAAATGATCAAATAAATAGACAAAAACATTATTGAGCTGTGAGCTCTGCTTTTGCATCTCTGTGATCAAATGCCTTAACAAATCAACTCATAGGATGAAAGCTTGATTTGGGCTCACAGTTTCAGAGGTGACAGTCCCTTGTGGCAGCGAAAGTGTGCAGACCATGGCTGCTCACATCATGTTGGCCAGGAAGCAGAGAAAAGGATGTCACCCAGGAATGGACGAGGGCAGGATGAAGGACCAGTAATTAATTCCTCCAAGTAGGCTCCACGTCCAGCCTTTCACCACCTCCCAATAATATCATCATGTTAGAAGTTAACAAGAGAAATAACCAATCCATCAGGTCAGAGCTCTTATGATCTGATCCTCTCTAAGTGCTTTCACAGACTACATACCCAGATGTGCACTTCATTAATCTTCACATTGATTAAGCCAATCAGGTTGACAATCAAATTCAGCCAAATGGGTTCATGTCTTTGAAGAAAGGAAGAAAAGAAATAAATTAAGCCATATGAACCCAGTTTTTTAAAAAGAGCAACATGGGTATTTTACAGCATATAAAAATAATAGACTTTTTTGGTGCAATTCACACTGTAACTTGCGAGGAGTTGAACAGAGAGTGGGGGTAGGCATGGTCTCTGTGCTCACAGCTTCGGCAGGAGTAGCAGGAGGCTTGTATATTGTATCCCTGCTGCAGTGGAAGAGGAGTGTGCTTACAGGCTGTTGGGTAGTGGGAGCCGTGGACATCTTTTTTTGCACATTATTAGGGTTTGAACCTAAAGTGCCCTACCAAGGCTCATGTGTTGAACTACTGTCTCCAGTTTATGGTGCTGTTTTGGAGACAGTGAAGCCTTTAGGAAGTGGGCCTGGTTAGCAGAAGTAGGTCACTGGAGATGGACCTTAGAAGGTTAGACATGCCTGGGTGCCAGTGTAGTCAGAAGCCATTGCCTCTGTGAACTAATTATACCTTCCCTGCTATGATGGTGTCCTTCTGAAACCATGAATCAAAGGAAACTTTTCCCTCTAAGTTATTTCTCTCAAGCATTTGGTCACAGTGATCCAGAAAATATCTAATACAAAGTTTGTTTTCAAAAGCCTGGAAAAGATACCACCACTAATATGAGAACTATATTGCTGCCTTTTGCAGATCAAGGAAATTGTTTAGAGCTCAGACATTTGGAGTTGTGAGATGTTGTCTTCTGGGCTTGTTGTGGCCAGTGACTTCTTAATCTCTCAGTATCTCTGATGACCCACAGGAGGCTTTAATATGATAGGGTCCATTATCATTCTGTCATAGGCAGACCCTTCATTGAGGATATATAAGCAGTTAACAGTTGACCGGTGGGGGAGACATTTTCTTCAGTGGTGCAGCAACTCATTTAGTAGGTCATGTTCCTGCAGGTAATCCCTTAACCATGCTCTTGTAAGTAACCAAAATGAAACTCACAGGTTGGTTCCCAAACAAGTCTTAGGAGGAATTGTTTTTGGTCCATTATCACTGCCTTACCTGTGCTAAAAGCATTTTTCATCTCCCCAGGAAACATTCACACAACAGAAGTAATCATCACATATCTCTAAAGGACAGTTTTAGTTGGTTGAGTCTTTTTCTTTTTTTGACAGAATTCCAGTTTTATTAACCCACATATTCTCTTGGACCAGGTACAACTAAGTGGTGTCCCTCTCAGCAACAGTCTCCCATTTGCTCTCCCACCTTCAACTACAGCTCACAGAGGGAAATGGCCACAGAGTGGGGGTGGGTGTAGGCTGTGGCTCTATGACCTGAGCAGCTACATACAGCTTGTCCTTCCGTGTGGCGTTCTCTCCCAGCTTTCACAAGCCTGAAAACTGTTCATGCTGCTAAATGGACTCTTTTTTTCAAGGGCACATCTCCATCTGTCAGAATTGTGAACAAGCCTGACTATGACCTACTGGTTTCAAATGGCCCACAGTCCTGGGATGGTCTTCAAGTTGCCAGGACTTGAACATCCTGAGTGCTATTAATAAACTAGAGTCTATCACGTTGCCCTGACACACTGAGAGGTAATAAGCCATGGGAGATCCCCTTGAGCGGGCCTCACCACATGCCCCCTTCTGCAGCTATTCCAGTTTGTAGAAGGCCCAGGCACATGACTATCATCAGCTCCTTCCTACAGAGCTAACACGGAATCCCAGGGCAGGTGTTAGTTCTGGGCCCAGGCTCCCATGACTCTGTACTTGCAGCCTCCATTTGGCCTCAGAGCACCCCATGCCCACACAACACTCATGGGAAGGGTTGCACTGGTCTTTAAAACCAAGTTGGGTATCAGAGATTCCTGGGGCAGAGTTGCTGGAAGATTATTAACTCTACATCTGTGACTTCAAAAAGGGGACAGTGTCTAGGTCTGGGGTTATCCTGTTTTGGAGCTAGTAAGTGGCAGTGAGCTGGGGGTGGCCAGGGAAGTGGGGTGGAGATCAGACACCCAGATACAGAGCCTCAATCTGCTCTTAGCCTATGGTGGAAATAAAACCTTTCTACCTCCTCACTGATAATCAGGCAGGTTCCCTGTCTACAGGGGCACAGGCCAGGAGCAATTGACTTTCTCCTGGGGCATGATAATAAGCAAGAGAAAGGAGAGTCTTTTCCCTGAAGGTCAAGTTCTGCCACTGCAGCCGCACCAGCACCACTTAGCACAGAGACCAGGGTCAGGTCTGCCCTTTGCTCCAGCCCATGGGGCTGTTTGGACACAACAGCTTCTGGGTCTGGGATCTGCTCCCCAGGGCACAGCCTCTCGAAGGGGCCACAAGCCTGCTACTCCTTGCATTCTTGCTGGCCTTGCCCTCCATGGTTCACTGTCCACTCTGTGGCTTACTGCCATCATGGCTCAGTGAGGTTGGAGTTTGTGCTGGGCCACACCTCACTTAATCCACTGCCGGTCCTCCTGGAACTTCTTGTCCACCTGTGCCAGGTGCTCCCTCTTGGTCACATGGTGCTGCCAGGCAGAGAAGTTGGGCAACTCCTTGCTGGTGGGCTTCTGTTTCTCCCTTTCCAGACTGGGCTTTGCTGATCCACCTGAGAATGCCACCCTTGGCTCTCTGTAGAGACCAGCACAGGGTCCTTCAGGGTCCAGGCACCCTCCACTCCCTTTGGCTTCTGCAACACCATGTAGCCTACCTGGGCTTGGGGTGAGAAAATTTAGACTCGGTCTTCTTCGGGTTCTCAGTAAGGTCGGCTTCCCCTGGAATTACACAGACTGATGGAGCTACAGGGGCAGCAGTCACTCCAGGCATTCCTCTGTGCAGCATGGGGGTGCACTGAGGACCAAAAAATAAGCTGAGACCACACCTGAGTCTTCTTGAAAACTGTGTTCTCCAAGAAGTTGATTGGAATAGTTGACTAATCTGGGGAATACTGGGGTGCATCCTACGCTGCACCTGAGTGCTTCCTCTGGCACGGCACCATCTTGTCTCTGGTTGAATCTTACAGCAAATGAAAATAAACAAAAGAAAAAAGGAAAACGTTAAGCATCCTTCAAGCCCTTATTCTGCTAGCTATAAGACAGGCTGTGCTTCAGACGCTTTGAACATATGTCAAAAATCATTGCTCATAGATTTCAGTGATCTGTTATAACTTCTCTCCACATAAATCAAGCCCAGTGGTATTCAACTTTACAGGGCTTATAGGACATCACCAACAAGGTGAAATTAAGTTATTGGATGAACATTATATGGCTCAAATTAAGAAAGATTACGATTTCACTGTACACCACATTCAGATTATTGTAATGTCTGGATGTGGATTGGGACAAGATGAACAAAGAAACAACAATTGTGAGAGGACTGGTACCAGATTCTATGAGAAATAATTAGAAGAATTAGTAATTTAAACCTGGGAAACAAGGCTTCTTGGAGTATATTATGGCTATCTTGGCGTATTTTGAGCATTTTTGTGTAGAACAAGGCATGGATTCTATTGTTGTTCCCCCCCCCCAGATTGGACCTGTCATATGGGCAGAAGATAAAGGAGGCATCTGAGAGAATTAAGAAACAAGTACCAAATGAGGAAATACTATGCTTAATAAATCACTTACTGACTCACTATTGAAAGTGTTATGGAGCAACCAGATGGTCATCAATTAAATACTTTGGGAAACAGTTCCCACTTCATAAAAAAGTTATGTCAATTGCAGTTTAACGTCTGATCTAGGTTTAATGTTCAAGGTCCTGAGAATTGTCAATCTTGAGATTCAGTCTCCAAATACTGTTTTTTTTTTTTTTCAGTAAATAAATAATGCTCACTTCCTATGAATCAAGAAACAAAATAAACATTGATTCTGCCTCCTGAAGTTTTAAATCCAATAGATAAGCTAAGTGGATGATGCATTAATAAATGATTTTAATTATAGATTTAATTATAATGGGTATTTGGAAAAAAGTCTATTATAAGAACATGTAACTCAGGATCTATCTAGTCACAAAGGTGAGAGAGGTCTCATTAAGGAAGAAATAGTTCAGCTGCATTCCAGAGGCTGACATAACTGTGAAAACATGATGCCACATTCAAAGTTGAGGTCCAGGAGAATGTCTTGGGTTAGAAACGTATACACAGTGAAATAAAATCCCCCCTAATGTGCCAGCTGTTCTTGTAAACGTCCCTGTATCACCTTCCTGATTCACTGATGTACTATGGATGTTGGCTGAGGATTGATTTTTCTGCTTTATGGGTAGTTCTCTGGTACTTCCAGCCTAATTGATTAGCTTTTGGTTCATCCTTTGGCCCTTTTATTATTACTGAGAGATTGCTTTTTGTGGAATAGGGCATTATTTCTCACTAGTCTGTATTTGTAGATACCTCCAAAATCAGGTTCTGAGTTATACCCACAAAGGCAAATGAAATCACTTCCTTGCCCTTAACTTTAGAACTGAAAATGCTGTCATTTAAATACCACTGTAAAACCATGGAGTCAGTGATATTTGGAACTATCTAACATAATTTCAGACTCCAGATACTTATTACTCAATAAATAAATATTGGTCATTTATGGGGACGTTGTGTTACCAGGTTAATCAATATAGAGATTAAGATAGAGTGGCCTTTGCCAACACCTGGAGGCTGTTGGGGAAAATTTGTCCAGCTAAGAGCCTTCCTTCTCTGCTGAATGGTAGTCTCAGCCAAGAGATATCAGTTGCTTCTTAGCCTTAGAAAAGTCCCTCATGATGGTGTGGACCGAAAACAAAGTAAGGAAAAAAGTTTGGAGGTGTGATCCCAGATTTCCCCTGGGGCTGATGTCCCTTGTGTGAAGGGAGACTTATATGTCCTGCGTATTGTAGAGGTAAAAGCTTTTCAGCCTGTGGAAGGCTCCATGTTCAGGGCGCCAACTGTCTGTCGTTCATTCTGCTGTGGTTTGTGGCTCGCTGGTGGACCTGGGCAGGGGGGGAGCAGGCGACCTCTGGATGCTGGCCAGCCGGTGGGCCTGAGTACCCACAGGAGTGTTGCGGAGAACACCCCTTGGAGAGCGCTGCTTGTGAATGGCTCTCTGTATTAATGTACAGCTCTAGGAGTATGGCAGAGGATACCCTCTGGAGAGCGCCACTGTGAACAGCTCTCCGTGTTTTAGTGTTTAGCTCATTTCTCTGGAGAGTGATGGACAAAGTTATCTGGGATAATGTGGTGGAAAGTGGTGGAAAGCTCTCTTGTTTATTGTATCAATACAGTTGGTTATATAGAGAAAAAAGGAGAGGCGGGGCAGAAACGGGCAAAGGGATTGGTAGTGGTCAGCAACCTGCAAATGCCTGCTTTGCATAGATCAGCCCCAAGTGGATGTGAACTTAGGGTCTTATTGGATGGCGGGGAAATCAGCAAAGGAACTGTCACCTTTAGACTCTATTGTCCAGGCCCAGTGGGGGTGAGAACATGGGGTTCCCTGCCAGGGGGCTTGGAGGTCTAGGATCAAAGGAAGGAGTTTCTGTGACACACCTTCTGTGTCTCCAGGAAGCTAAGAGATAAGCAAACCTTAGACTTTATTAGGGCTTCAGCAGGCCTCTACTTCTTTTAACTGTGTGCCCTTCGTGTCCCTTTTAGCAGTATCCCACACCAAGCCACCTCTGCACCTTTAGGAGTGTTTTCCCTTTTTTGAATGTGTTATGTGTGTGGTGTTTGTATGCATGTTCACATGTGTGTGGACACATGAGAGGATGTGTGAGCCCATGCACACACACCTGGGTGTATAAAAGATTATTTGTCTGGCTGCGTAAATGCTGTCCTTACTAAAGCATAATAGTCCTTTATAATATAGACAAAAAATGCAAAACAGTCTTTTTTGTCTATATTATCTAATGATTCACTTACTTCCCTCAGTTATGGTCCTATGTTTGGTCTATAAGCAAAAATAATCTATCAATATCTCAAGAAATCTATAACAAACTACAAGAATGTGGTATACATATCTTTAGAATAAATAAATAATATTTGATGAAAACATCAAACTTATCAAGTATTTTGCTGTAGAAATGATATAACTTTGGAATGAAGTACAAACTATATAAATTATTTCTACTTTCAAAATCTATCAGATATGCTAGATATATATTTCTCAGTAAATATTAAATATCTTCTTGCAAAATAATAGTTCACATTTGTTGAGGGTTGACTGTTCTTGTCATAGTTAAATTCTTTACAGCTACAGCCTATTTAATATGATTCCCATTACAAATGAAGAAATGCTTCTTAGGCAAATAGTCTAAGGTTATTTAAAAACAAAGCTCCTAAGTATTAAAAATAGAATCTGAATTACGACTGCTAACAACACAGAAACACAGCTAACTGACAAACAGTGAATTCAAATTTGTGTGCATAATCTCAAGGATCTAGTTTGTTTTAGAGTTGATTTTCCTCATTTTGTAAAAGAATGAATTGTCTATGCATAGAGTGGTTTGAAATGTTGCAGACACTCTGCAAATCACACTGAAAATGCCCTGTGTGTGGTGGGTGTGTTGAGAATTTTGGAGTTCATGTCTAGACTTTGATGTGACTTTGGCAGGTAGCAAGGACAAAGGACACAATTCTTTGTCTTAGCTGTTATGTTTTCTAGTTGATATTTGATCAGTAGACCAAGCAGATGGTGACTCTTGACAGGTAAATGGATGACTCTGGGGGAAGACAGGACTTCATGAACATACTTAACAATTACGTGATCAAGGATGAAGTGTGCAAGATGGATATTTTCTTCTCTCAACATTCTTCTTCTCTGAAATATGCCATCTAACGGCACTTTCTCCTTTTCACAAATGGTATAATTTATTTCTTAAAGATCTGCTTTCTATGCCAGATGAAGACTGACCTTGGAGTGAAGGAAAAAAATCTTTCAGACAAAGTAACCACATATAATCAAAATATAAATTAGAGGAATTAACAAATTGAGTCCCATGATATTAGTTACCAAGTTCTTCATTTTCTGAATAGGTTTTCCTTTTCCATGGAAGTATTTTTTTTAAATATATATTTATTGTCCATAATGAGTTACATTATTTAGTGGGCAAACCATGCGTTGTTATCCCGAATTCCCCAATTCCCCC